>JAPTOF010000025.1:7512500-7516880 GCA_028554755.1 Cordia subcordata | reverse complement strand
AAACCCTAAACCCTAAACCCTAAACCCTAAACCCTAAACCCTAAACCCTAAACCCTAAACCCTAAACCCTAAACCCTAAACCCTAAACCCTAAACCCTAAACCCTAAACCCTAAACCCTAAACCCTAAACCCTAAACCCTAAACCCTAAACCCTAAACCCTAAACCCTAAACCCTAAACCCTAAACCCTAAACCCTAAACTCCTAAACCCTAAACCCTAAACCCTAAACCCTAAACCCTAAACCCTAAACCCTAAACCCTAAACCCTAAACCCTAAACCCTAAACCCTAAACCCTAAACCCTAAACCCTAAACCCTAAACCCTAAACCCTAAACCCTAAACCCTAAACCCTAAACCCTAAACCCTAAACCCTAAACCCTAAACCCTAAACCCTAAACCCTAAACCCTAAACCCTAAACCCTAAACCCTAAACCCTAAACCCTAAACCCTAAACCCTAAACCCTAAACCCTAAACCCTAAACCCTAAACCCTAAACCCTAAACCCTAAACCCTAAACCCTAAACCCTAAACCCTAAACCCTAAACCCTAAACCCTAAACCCTAAACCCTAAACCCTAAACCCTAAACCCTAAACCCTAAACCCTAAACCCTAAACCCTAAACCCTAAACCCTAAACCCTAAACCCTAAACCCTAAACCCTAAACCCTAAACCCTAAACCCTAAACCCTAAACCCTAAACCCTAAACCCTAAACCCTAAACCCTAAACCCTAAACCCTAAACCCTAAACCCTAAACCCTAAACCCTAAACCCTAAACCCTAAACCCTAAACCCTAAACCCTAAACCCTAAACCCTAAACCCTAAACCCTAAACCCTAAACCCTAAACCCTAAACCCTAAACCCTAAACCCTAAACCCTAAACCCTAAACCCTAAACCCTAAACCCTAAACCCTAAACCCTAAACCCTAAACCCTAAACCCTAAACCCTAAACCCTAAACCCTAAACCCTAAACCCTAAACCCTAAACCCTAAACCCTAAACCCTAAACCCTAAACCCTAAACCCTAAACCCTAAACCCTAAACCCTAAACCCTAAACCCTAAACCCTAAACCCTAAACCCTAAACCCTAAACCCTAAACCCTAAACCCTAAACCCTAAACCCTAAACCCTAAACCCTAAACCCTAAACCCTAAACCCTAAACCCTAAACCCTAAACCCTAAACCCTAAACCCTAAACCCTAAACCCTAAACCCTAAACCCTAAACCCTAAACCCTAAACCCTAAACCCTAAACCCTAAACCCTAAACCCTAAACCCTAAACCCTAAACCCTAAACCCTAAACCCTAAACCCTAAACCCTAAACCCTAAACCCTAAACCCTAAACCCTAAACCCTAAACCCTAAACCCTAAACCCTAAACCCTAAACCCTAAACCCTAAACCCTAAACCCTAAACCCTAAACCCTAAACCCTAAACCCTAAACCCTAAACCCTAAACCCTAAACCCTAAACCCTAAACCCTAAACCCTAAACCCTAAACCCTAAACCCTAAACCCTAAACCCTAAACCCTAAACCCTAAACCCTAAACCCTAAACCCTAAACCCTAAACCCTAAACCCTAAACCCTAAACCCTAAACCCTAAACCCTAAACCCTAAACCCTAAACCCTAAACCCTAAACCCTAAACCCTAAACCCTAAACCCTAAACCCTAAACCCTAAACCCTAAACCCTAAACCCTAAACCCTAAACCCTAAACCCTAAACCCTAAACCCTAAACCCTAAACCCTAAACCCTAAACCCTAAACCCTAAACCCTAAACCCTAAACCCTAAACCCTAAACCCTAAACCCTAAACCCTAAACCCTAAACCCTAAACCCTAAACCCTAAACCCTAAACCCTAAACCCTAAACCCTAAACCCTAAACCCTAAACCCTAAACCCTAAACCCTAAACCCTAAACCCTAAACCCTAAACCCTAAACCCTAAACCCTAAACCCTAAACCCTAAACCCTAAACCCTAAACCCTAAACCCTAAACCCTAAACCCTAAACCCTAAACCCTAAACCCTAAACCCTAAACCCTAAACCCTAAACCCTAAACCCTAAACCCTAAACCCTAAACCCTAAACCCTAAACCCTAAACCCTAAACCCTAAACCCTAAACCCTAAACCCTAAACCCTAAACCCTAAACCCTAAACCCTAAACCCTAAACCCTAAACCCTAAACCCTAAACCCTAAACCCTAAACCCTAAACCCTAAACCCTAAACCCTAAACCCTAAACCCTAAACCCTAAACCCTAAACCCTAAACCCTAAACCCTAAACCCTAAACCCTAAACCCTAAACCCTAAACCCTAAACCCTAAACCCTAAACCCTAAACCCTAAACCCTAAACCCTAAACCCTAAACCCTAAACCCTAAACCCTAAACCCTAAACCCTAAACCCTAAACCCTAAACCCTAAACCCTAAACCCTAAACCCTAAACCCTAAACCCTAAACCCTAAACCCTAAACCCTAAACCCTAAACCCTAAACCCTAAACCCTAAACCCTAAACCCTAAACCCTAAACCCTAAACCCTAAACCCTAAACCCTAAACCCTAAACCCTAAACCCTAAACCCTAAACCCTAAACCCTAAACCCTAAACCCTAAACCCTAAACCCTAAACCCTAAACCCTAAACCCTAAACCCTAAACCCTAAACCCTAAACCCTAAACCCTAAACCCTAAACCCTAAACCCTAAACCCTAAACCCTAAACCCTAAACCCTAAACCCTAAACCCTAAACCCTAAACCCTAAACCCTAAACCCTAAACCCTAAACCCTAAACCCTAAACCCTAAACCCTAAACCCTAAACCCTAAACCCTAAACCCTAAACCCTAAACCCTAAACCCTAAACCCTAAACCCTAAACCCTAAACCCTAAACCCTAAACCCTAAACCCTAAACCCTAAACCCTAAACCCTAAACCCTAAACCCTAAACCCTAAACCCTAAACCCTAAACCCTAAACCCTAAACCCTAAACCCTAAACCCTAAAACCCTAAACCCTAAACCCTAAACCCTAAACCCTAAACCCTAAACCCTAAACCCTAAACCCTAAACCCTAAACCCAAAACCCTAAACCCAAAACCCTAAACCATAAAACCAAAACCCTAAACCCTAAACCCTAAACCCTAAACCCTAAACCCTAAACCCTAAACCCTAAACCCTAAACCCTAAACCCTAAACCCTAAACCCTAAACCCTAAACCCTAAACCCTAAACCCTAAACCCTAAACCCTAAACCCTAAACCCTAAACCCTAAACCCTAAACCCTAAACCCTAAACCCTAAACCCTAAACCCTAAACCCTAAACCCTAAACCCTAAACCCTAAACCCTAAACCCTAAACCCTAAACCCTAAACCCTAAACCCTAAACCCTAAACCCTAAACCCTAAACCCTAAACCCTAAACCCTAAACCCTAAACCCTAAACCCTAAACCCTAAACCCTAAACCCTAAACCCTAAACCCTAAACCCTAAACCCTAAACCCTAAACCCTAAACCCTAAACCCTAAACCCTAAACCCTAAACCCTAAACCCTAAACCCTAAACCCTAAACCCTAAACCCTAAACCCTAAACCCTAAACCCTAAACCCTAAACCCTAAACCCTAAACCCTAAACCCTAAACCCTAAACCCTAAACCCTAAACCCTAAACCCTAAACCCTAAACCCTAAACCCTAAACCCTAAACCCTAAACCCTAAACCCTAAACCCTAAACCCTAAACCCTAAACCCTAAACCCTAAACCCTAAACCCTAAACCCTAAACCCTAAACCCTAAACCCTAAACCCTAAACCCTAAACCCTAAACCCTAAACCCTAAACCCTAAACCCTAAACCCTAAACCCTAAACCCTAAACCCTAAACCCTAAACCCTAAACCCTAAACCCTAAACCCTAAACCCTAAACCCTAAACCCTAAACCCTAAACCCTAAACCCTAAACCCTAAACCCTAAACCCTAAACCCTAAACCCTAAACCCTAAACCCTAAACCCTAAACCCTAAACCCTAAACCCTAAACCCTAAACCCTAAACCCTAAACCCTAAACCCTAAACCCTAAACCCTAAACCCTAAACCCTAAACCCTAAACCCTAAACCCTAAACCCTAAACCCTAAACCCTAAACCCTAAACCCTAAACCCTAAACCCTAAACCCTAAACCCTAAACCCTAAACCCTAAACCCTAAACCCTAAACCCTAAACCCTAAACCCTAAACCCTAAACCCTAAACCCTAAACCCTAAACCCTAAACCCTAAACCCTAAACCCTAAACCCTAAACCCTAAACCCTAAACCCTAAACCCTAAACCCTAAACCCTAAACCCTAAACCCTAAACCCTAAACCCTAAACCCTAAACCCTAAACCCTAAACCCTAAACCCTAAA
>JAPTOF010000025.1:7435000-7507500 GCA_028554755.1 Cordia subcordata | reverse complement strand
CTTCTCAGAAACCTTGATCCATCAAAAGGTTTATGCAATGGTACAAGACTAATATGTTCCACTTTACATTCCCAAGTCATTCATGCAATAATTGCAGAAGGAGATTTTAGAGAAAAACATGTTTTCATCCCAAAAATACCTCTTCAGCCAACAAATAATCTCAAGTGTCCAATCCCATTTAAAAGAGTGCAGTTTCCCATTCGCTTATGTTTTGCAATTACAATCAATAAAGCTCAAGGACAAAGCCTTGAATGTGTTAGTGTATACCTGCGAGAACCAGTTTTTTCACATGGACAACTTTATGTTGCTCTCTCACGCGCAAGAGCTTCAACAAAAGTGAAGATTCTAATCCATCCTCCTACTTCTGAAGACACCCATGTTAACTCCACAAAAAATGTAGTTTACCAAGAGGTTTTAAAGCTTGCAGAATTACAGCAACCATCTCCATTAGATCACATTAACAATGATGTGGACATGTAATGTACACAATGAAGATCATAGGATTACAAATTTCAGATTTTATCATATTTTCTGTATCTTTTCATTTTAGGTAAAATGGACAGACCTATCACCTGTGTTGCAGATCTAACTGCAACTTTAGGATTGAGATGGACGGCTAAAGTTCAACTCATAGAAAAACATGTCCGACAATCTCCTGCTACAAGAAGAAGATACTAGAGATTAATTTTTGCAGACTCACAGGTACAATCCTCTTCACTAAAGTTAAGTCATTAATTATTGTTGATATAAGAAAAAGACAAAAAGAGAGACATCGTAAACTGTGGGGAGGAAAAAAAAGATTTTAATCAATCACTAATATAAATGCATGGACATTCTCACATTTCAGGGCACAAGAATACAAGCTGTAATATTTGATACTGATATTGACCTAATGAGTGGCTGGTTTGAAGTTTTTCAAACATATCTCATTTCAAAAGCAAAAATTCAACCAATAAAACCAAGATATAGAATAGTCCCAAATGAGTACCAATGGGTTTTTAATGCTAGAACAGCTATTACACGTGTGACTGAAAATCTTACTCCCTCTCATCTAATGGTCACTAATTTTGCATGCTATGGAGAGATCAAACCATATGCGACTTCAAACACACCAATAGGTACATATTCATCATTATTTCATATAAAATATTTGTCATTCGATATACCAACTTTACATTTCTTATATTAGATGTAATTGGTATCGTCATTGACCACCGTGAACCGAAAACAATATCAAATGCTAAAGGCGATATTACTCTTCAAGAATTTGTTATCATAAATCAAGAGTAAGTCACTATATAAAATTTCTATCTAAACTTTCTATGTCCTTTTTCCTATGCTTCTTCATTTAACTTTTTCAACTAACTTCAAAGAATGTTTGTGACCACTCCCAAAAAACTTAAGGATAAAACCAACTGTATTGACTCTTTGGAGAGAATTTGTGTCTGCTGAAGCCATTTCTATCATGAGTTCAAAAGAGATGATGCCCATTATAATTGCAAAACGCGTTGTTCCTTCAAGCTTTTATGGTATGGTATTCTCTTCTCTTTTCCTTTTTAGAAAAACCATATTAATATAATGTCTAATCATTACATATCATGCCATTATCAATTCAAACATCTTCTAAACATTGTCATACAGGTGTTTCACTTAGTTCAACTGCTCATTCCACAATAATAGTTGATGCATCAACTCCAGAAGCTAATGCGTTGCGCATCTGGTATTATTTTTTATCATCTTAAGTATACTAATTCTATCATAGTTGTAAGCATGACAAACTTTTTTTTGGGTATTTTGTTAGTTGAATTTGAAATCTTAAACTAAAAAACATGTACTGGATATTCAATCTAAAGTTACTTAATGTGAAATTTGAATTTTTAAGTCACCCTTACTTCTAATTTACCAACTTTTGGCATTACTTTATCAACTGATTGATATTCAATTTTTTTGATGGTTTATTTTTTTGAATTATTTGCTCAATTCAAAACAATAGCATTACATGCATGTGCTTATTGCTTTCTTATTGTATCAATAATTATACACTTTCAACTCTTGGTAGAAATCCTTGGGCAATATATGCATCACTTAAATCATCATCTTCCAATGAATGGATTAAATTTTAGCATTGGCATCTAAGATAACAATTCTATATGAATCTCAATCACATATATCTATTTATCTCTAAATCGTTCCTTTGTAATTTCTGCCATATGCATTATAATTTGTAAATATCATGAACATTGACAATATTCATTTCCCACAGGTGTAATCAAAATCAAGCATTGCTTGACAATATAGTTGCAAAAAGAAGCTATTGGACTCATAGCATAGGAAGCTCTTCTCTTACACGAAGCAGTGTTCTATCAATTGTTGATGTTTTACATAATCACAGTGTAAGAACTCAAAATCTTCACATTCACTTTTATTGTTTTTTTTAATATACCCCTAATAGTTCTAAATCTATTTTTCCTTCACCACTTCCTTGCCCTACCCCGAATTTCAATAAACAGCTGAACAAATTTTTCGTTCAAGGGAAACTAGAGCTCATTGATGAAGATCAACAATTCTACGTGATGGGATGTGAGCATTGTAGAAAACCAATGGATTTAGACTATGATTGGGAATATGAATGTATTGGTTCCCTAAAAACAACAAAGTCTAAACTATGGTAAAATTATACCATCCATAAATCTTAGTTTTGATATTAACTATTACTTTACATATAAACCATTGATGTATGTTATAATATAAATGCCAGGTCCAGACTTGATCTACACATCTCCGATGAAACAAGTACTTTACCAATAACAATGTATGGTGAGAGTGTTGAAAACTTTTCAGGAATGGACCATACAGAAATCATGAGGAAAACCAAGATGGTAATATCTCAATTTTTCAACTCATATAAATAAGTATTACCACCAATCATATTAATACATTTCAACATACAGGGTGACAAGAGTTTTTGTCGAAATATCAAGCAAGCTATAGGGAAAGCTATCTTCAAGATACAAGTAAAGGCAAAAAGATGGGGGAAAGATTACCAAGATCAAGATAAGGTTCAATATACTGTTATCTCAATCACCCTAACACCATCACAATCTTGAAGCCACCAATCCATCATAAGCCATAGTATAGCTGCCTATGCAAAATTTTGGATCATTCACAAATATCAATCACAAGTTTTGCTTTTTGAGAATGTCCTTATGATTGTCACATCATACAAGTAATCTTAAGCTAACTTAACACACTTTTAACATCACACATTTACATTTGAATGACATACATGTTTTTACTCTTCATAACAGACCTATGCAAAATTTTGGATCATCCACAAATATCAATCACAAGTTTTGCTTTTTGAGAATGTCCTTGTGATTGTCACATCATACAGGTAATCTTAAGCTAACTTATCCGTCTAAACACACTTTTAACATCACACCTTTACATTTGAATGACATACATGTTTTTACTCTTCATAACAGAGATTTGAAGCGCTGCTCTTCAATATATGGTGGATGAAATTTTGGAATCAACTAATATGTATGTGTATTGACAACCAAACACAGATATCACTCAGGTTAGTCATATCTTAAAATGTCAGGCAATGTCATTAACGACATGCTATGGAAAAAAGAAGGTGTTGAATGCCATCATAAATCAAGCATACCTTTTGATTTTTGCCTATCTATAATGCTATTGTATCAATATATAAGCTAAGCTATCCCACAATGTATATAAAATGTCTTAGTAACTTTAGATGATTGTCAATTTGTTTTTCTTTTTTTTTCTTGGGTTTTTTTTTTGCAATTACCTCTGCCAAAAGCATTTATTTTAATCAACCCAAGAATAAGTAAGAATATATAACAACAAATCACTATAAAAATTAAGATGAATACTTTTTTAAACAATAAGAATCACTTGTGACTTGCTTAACTCCTTTAGGACTTCAACTATAGAAAGCATATATTTGGTGCACCCCAAAGCAAATAAGCTATACAAAGCATATATCCAGTGCACCCCAAGGATTATACTAATTTTACGTACACGTTTCTCTGAAGGCAATATGGCTAGAAATTATTATTTACTCAATTGCTGCAACATTAACAAAAAGAATTGGCCTCAATTTTGAGTTTACAATAGGCAATTCACATAGCTAAAGCTCATTGTGCTTGAAACCCGAGGAGTTGCATATTCTTCTTTGTAGTTGCTTTGCTAGACTATGAAGTACTTTCTTGGATATCCCACATTTGGATGTTCTTATGATTCATCACATTTCATTTTCCTACTCTTATTTCTTAATTTACAAATTCTATAATTACGTTTTGAAACTAACACCAATTTCTTTCGTGACATAAAAATACCAACTAATTAGGACCATGTCCAATATGTAATTATGTCTAAATTATAGTAATATTTCCAATGCTTACAATTGTGATATAATTAATATACTTAAGAAGATAAAAAATAGTACCAAATGCGTAACACGTTAACTTGTGGAATGACAACTAAGCGAAACACTTGCATCACGGTGTTTAGAAAGCGTTTGTCACTTCGATAATTGATTTTACAAAGAAATCTGAATACAAATTGCTCGGTTTTCCCACACTAGTTTTATCTTAAAAAATCCATTATAATTATCATATCTTCGAATTGATAATTACAATGCTAGTTGTAGACTAATTGATTAATAACTTTACGAATTGGAACGAATTTGCAAACTTTACGCTACTTTTTCTTGCCATTTGCATTTCTCTATTAGGAAATCTGTAAAGGCCTCGTTCATTTAGATTTTATTTTTAGCGTTAATGTCATATACATCTACTTTTAACGTTAGGGCTTGTTTGGTAACGCTGAGAAAAAATTTTATAAACAAAAACAAGAATCATAAATAAAAAATTGTAGACAACAGTTGAAAACAGAAACTATAAACATGTTCGGTAAAAATTATAAAAACAATAAACAAAAACTAAAAACTTGTTTTGTTATTCATAATTTGTGAACTGTTTTTACTTCTTATATTTATTTTTCATTTTATTTTAAATAGAGCATGAGAATATCCGAGAGTATTTTGTAAAAGAATCTTGAGAATCAACAAATTTACTTATTTCACAAATTTTATTATATTCTACTTTTAAAAAAATAATATTAAAAAATTAATTTTAAAACTAATTTATTTTCTTTAAGATTGTAATTTCAAAATTTCATTTTAATTATTTTAAAATTTTATTTTCTTTGAAATTATTATCAAAATAATTTTAATTTGTCAAAATAATTTTTAAATATTGTAAATTATTAAATTAATCATATTTATTATTTATTAAAATTATTTATTGAAAGTAATTTATATTTGGAAATTACTTTTTATAAATTTATTTTATTTTTAAAATTACATTGTAAAAATAACTTTAATTTTTTAAAAATTATGGTTTAAAAGTGATGCTAACTTTTAAAAAAATATATTTATTCAAAAATAATTTTAAATTTTATTAATATTATTAATTTTAAAATAAATTTAAATTTTATTAATATTATTAATTTTAAAATAAATTTAAATTTTGAAAATTTATTTTTAAAATAAAAAATAAATTTATTTTTTGAAAATTTGTTTTTAAAATAATTTTTATTAAAATATTTTTCAAAATAACTTTTTTGAACTAATATTTTTAAAAAATAATTTTAATTTTACTAACTTATTTTTCAAAATTTCTACTGAGTTCATATTGGTTTAAAAAAAAAGATAATTCTAATAAGTGTTTTTTTAATCAAAATGTGAATTCAATTTTGAAAACCTGTTGCCAAAACAGAGGAAACGACTTTTTTGTTTGTCAAAGTTGCAGAAACTGGTTGCTAGGTTTTTTTTTTCAAAAAACAAAATAGAAACAAACGAATCTGTTTCTTTATTTTGAGCAACGAAAATAGAAAACAGCAACATTACCAAACGAGCCCTTAGGTTTTCTTTCATCTAATACCTATACATTTTAAATAAATAATTAAATACTGCAGGGATATATTTGAATTTTTTAACGAAAAATATTCACAATAGAAAATGTATTTGATATTTTTAAAATGCAAGTATTGGATGAAATATAGTGTATATGAAATTATTATTATTATTTTTTTACCCTTTGGAATCCTGGTTCAGTAGGTAGGGGTGACAACAAAACGAGGGTAGGGACTAGGTTGTGCTAATAGGTTGGAGTCTATGATTGGGTTGTTTAGAAGACGTGCATAAAAAATGGGCTTGGTGTTATTTGCTTTAAGATATATATATATATATATATATATATATATATATATGTTGGTTGAATAAAATAATTTGCTTTAAGCTATATGCATGAACATGGTTGTCTAGTTGTTGCAAATAAATTACAAATAGAGTACACGTGTATCTCGTATAGAGATGGTAATGTATTAAGGACTAGGTTGTGCTAGTAGGTGAGGATCTATGACTGGGTTGCTTAAAGGACATGCCAAAACAGTGGGATTGGGATTATTGGTGTTAATCTATACGCATGCATATGGTTGTGAAGTTATTGCACACAAATTGCAAACAGAGAACATGTGCATCTAATATAGAGGTGGCATCATATCATGCTAAGTCCAACATATTAAACTTTTGTATTAAAATGTACAAATTCAAACTCATTTATTAAATTATATATAAATTCATTACATTACTTGACTCATTATTAGGTTAAGTTTAATTAAAAATTTATTTATAAAAATGTAAAATATTATTACTACAATATTTTGCCAATTGCAATTGATACAAAAATATTACCGTTCAGCTTTCAAAAAATAATAAAATTAAATTAAAATTATTGAATTAAAAATACTTTTTAATTTTTTTACTTTGGTTGGGCACTAAGCTACAACGTTAATGGTATAGACTGTGTGGTATAGATCCTATTTGGCAGTTGGGGTTGGAACAAATAGTCCCAATCTTATGTTTGGTTGAAATAAAGGGGTTTCATTATCTATCCCTAGGACTATTTTTTATTAGTGGATATTGAGACTATCTGTCCCAACAAAAAGTTGGGGACAGGCTGGGACAAGATGATTCTCATGCTTTCTACCTCACCAACACTAGGAAATAATTTTAATTTAAAAATAAATAAAATAAAACAAATAGTCCTGTCCTATCCTGCTTACCAAACAGTGCTTAAATGTTCACCCTTTATGTGGTACGAGCTTAAATAATTTCATAATATCAAAAATTAAATAACATATTAAAAATAAATAAATAAATATCTCATTCAACTAGGTAAGCTGAAATCACAGTGGTAGTAAATTGCATCACTTTTTACTAGTTAAGCTTCGATTTTTATTAAAACACCAAAAACACAGCGTAAAACATAACACGTAGCATATATATATATATATATATATATTTGTGATGGTTCTGACAAATCAAAATGAAAACATCAGATAGTCGAATGCTAGTGCATCAAAACAACGATGGACCAGTACCACTAAACACCAGACTCATATTTAACACTATAATCAAAACAACACCGCAGTAAATAAACACATCACAACCATAAATCAAATGCTGAAACATGGACCACTAAAATATAAAGCAACAGCAACAATTGAAACATCAAAGTCTTTATCTCCAACAAGCTCCAAGTCAACAACGATTACCAACCATGTTTACTAGAGCATTCTTATCTGCATTAAGTTTTGAGCGTGAGTATTGCCTTGAATTGGGAGAAGGTATTAGTCGCAATTGAAACATATGACAAGCAGCCGTTGTGATCATCTTTGTGTTGAACACTAGAATTTTGTAAATATCTTTCTACTGTACGCCAGATGTCACCATTGAAGAGGTTTTATTCACAGACTTTAGTATATATCTGTATTTTATAAAGTTACGTTATTAAATCTGTGATAATAAGTTTAAGAATAACAGATAGGGTCTGTTCATTTTCTTAATAATTAATAGAATGCAACATGTTTACTCGGTTTTGATAAGCGCCTTCTCTATGATACTTCCATGACACCATCCAATCCATGGTATAATAATGTGCATTGGAGCCACTAAACACAGTGGCAGCAATACCATCATTATCAACGCAATGGAGAAACGCACCCCATTGTCCGTTTTGGATGATAATGGGATAGTCACCATCTCTAATGAGGTCGGACCAATCATAGTGTCTTACAAATTCAAGAGGGCCTTGCCTTGCATTGTAAATAAGGCAAAGTGCTTCACAAGCATTAGTGCAACTCTGGTGCAATTCCATCACATATTGGAGAGCTTTGACATCTTTTCCCTCTGCATTCATCTAATTCATAGCCACTTGAGCTCTTTCTGGTGCTTCTATTGTTTTCCTATCGTACTCAGGCAGTCCTTGCAAGGTTTGGGTTGTGATCGGATTTCCAAACACTCCTGCCATATTTTTTCCCAACAAAGTGAGAATGGGTCTAAAGCTATGCTTCATTCACTGCCTACTTATGCAACTATATATACACAATATTTGTACGTTTGCTGCTTTTGCATGCATAGCGTGACCAAACTAATTTAACGACAAAAATAGAGTAACCAACCTATATTGGTATAGTAGAGATTCCAAAAAATAATAAAAATAAAAATTTAACAAAAAGAAAAATATAGATAATATATATTTAGCGCGAACGTGCGTAATGTTATAGTGTAGATTCAGGGTGAGGTGGGGTGGCGTGGGGTGGGCTTGTAAAATTGGCCAAAAGTTAAGGTCATCTTTTACTGTCAAGAATGTAAATTACTAAATAATAAAAAATTTAGAATAACTTCATTTGTGACACTAATAAATATGTATGTCAATGATGATATCATCTAAATAATAAAATGCCACCGAATTCACTTTTCTTGACCAATTTTTATGATGTCAATAAAGCAACAATCAAATATGACATATTGGTATAGTCTGTCACAATATATAACATAATGTGATGAAACATGATTGTCAAAAAAACCTGTTCAAAAACTTATTTTTTAAGTTGTGATGTAATTTTTTTTTTGGGCACCAACAGTAAGCCACGGGTGCTAAAAGCATTTGATGCGCTTCGAAATATCCATCAGTGTCAATGCCAATGATACTTTTCACTCGTTCAAATGCTGTTTTCGAAAAGGATCCCACTTTAGATGGTGGGTAGGAAAAAATCTCATTAATGAATATTTATTGATGAACGGGTACGAAAAAATCTCATTAAATACCTCATCCATATCCTTTAATGTTCAAAATAAAACGTGGCGTAGTATATATATATTAAGTGGTACACGTGGTATAATAATGATAAAATATGGAGAAACAAAGCTGTGATAATGATAAAATATGAACAATAATATTCGCTCTTGTTTTTGGCCCTCGCAGACTTCAAAACAACGTCGTTTCAGCTTTGCTAATTATTCTAACGGCACTTTTCTTCGTTCCCTTGCAAAAAAATCATTCTTATCCCTTGGTTTTTTTTCCCTCCCTCTCCCACTGCTTTCGCTGGGTTTGCCACGAGATCTTGTTTTGGAGGTTCTCTTTCGCTAGCCCCTGCTTGGGAATGTTGTTGTTGTATATAGATATCGCATAAGACTTTCATTCCGCGGTGTTCAAGGTTATGTGTGAATTTCTTCTTAGGTAATCACTTTAGTTCATTGTGTTTATTTTGAATCTTTGAGTTTTCTGCTATTCCATTTTGTTTCACTGTTAGTCCAATTGCTAATAGACAACCTGGGCATATACGAAGAAAATTGTCTGTTGATGATTTATTGTAAAGCAATTCTCCCATTTAATAGACAATCTTTGTTTGATTTTGATTGATTTGCATAGTTGTTTCGAACGATTGCTTGGATTTGAGCAAACGGTTTCTACATAGAATAAGTTTAGGTATATCTATTATTAATAATTAGAGTGTTCGATTGAGGTAGAATTTCAATATGTTTGAAGTGTGAATTTTGTGTTCTCGAATGAAAAGGTGCTAACTTTATAGAGCTAAAGGGGTTGGTATGGAATTAAGGATTAGATTACGTAGTCTAAAATTAGTCAATTGGTGTTCAAATCTACCTATGTTGCTTTGATGATTTTATATGAGAAGTTTGGGGTTGATTTAAAGTAATTTTTTGTTACCTTTGCAAGGTGTGGGTATCAAATTTCTCCTATCCATTCTATGATTGACTTAGGAGAAAGGAAAATCTCATGGAGCAGTAGAGAAGGTAGATAAGGAGCAACATATGAAATGCCAGTTCCGAACCTACTTGGTGAAAAGAAAATACACCATATTAAATTGTTATATTGCTTTTTCACTCACCGACATAAAGTAAAGGTGGGTCAGCACATGTCATTCTGGTGTTTTCACATTAGCACACCTGATACCCAAAAAAAAAAAAAGTAATATATTTTCCAAATCTGATATGAGGAGCTGCCTAGCTAAATCAATCATTAATCCGTGGGTGGCTTCTGTGCTTTGATCAAGTATTTTGTTCAAGAAATCAAGGTGGAGGAGTAGAGATGTGATTGAACGTTGATGCATTTACATAACAAATCATGGTTTTATGTCACAATTACAGCAAGTATAATAATAGTTTCTAATCTAATATGTTTTTAGTTGTTGAAACCTTCAGCTTGTATCGTAATCCCTCTCCACATCTATGTATGTATTATGCTTGTAGTATGTACATGTACATATATCTTATTCTGGGTTCTTTTTCTGGAGACTTTCCCGTTTTATTCTTCATGAAGGCTACTTTCTACTGTGGAATTACTTGAGTTAGTCTTTAATATATGTCATGTTTCCAACTAGAATAACCATGTTGACATCTTGACATTATTTCTACCCCTCTTTTTTGAAAGACTTTTTCATTCAAATGCATTATACCATTTTCCTATGCTTCACTAGCATACAGGCCAAAGTCAATCAAGTCATATGCGCAAAAAGATAGGATTCCTTTCACTCGAGCAAGCAACTTTAGAAAGAAATTAATAGAGAACTACAAGAAAACTAGAATGGCAATTACATAGGCTCAAAAAAGTGGGAGACGAAGTTTCAATAGAAATTTAGCAGGGTCCAATGAACAACGTCATTGGGCGGTTATAAATTCCATGCTACTGTTTCCGTCTGTGGCATGTCTGTTGTTGCTTTAGGCAAACAAACGGCTGTGTTGGTTATTCAAAATCTTTGACACAGCTTTAAAGCCCCCCTTTTGCTTTTTCCTTCGATATAACTCATATGATCAGACAATTCATTTACCAATATTCATGATTAGGTTTGGGATACATTCAGTCTTCTGTCCAGAGGATGTGTTGTGTCCAGTAATTAGGAGATGTCTCCCAGATCAAGATCGAGATCCACAATTTTTTTACTATGAGAATGTCACTCTAGCTCCGAAAAGAGTTTGGGATGAAATTTTGAGATTTTTGTATGATGTTCGGGTGGAATTTGTTGATTCCAAATACTTCTGTGCTGCTGCAAGGAAAAGGGGTTATGTGTATGCAGGTTATAACAATAGTAATTCATTTAGTTAATTAGGCTTTACTCATGCATGCATTTATGCTTCTAATTTGTGCACACCTTAGTTAGTGACTCGTGTGTGTGAATAGCTTCCATTGTACGTACTTATTGTGATAGAATAACATTTCATTTATTAGTATTTGCATTGCTTTAAGAATGGATGAAGTTGAAGTTACAATATTTGAGTAATAGGCCACTGTAAGGAGACCTTTGGGGGCTCCTTTTAATTGTTAATTATAGTTATCTAATTTTCAAATTAGTGATTGGCCTGAACTCTCAATGAAACGATATGCTTTGATGGTGTTGATGATTCCTTCTAGGGGTGAGTATTCGGTTATTAATCGAACCGAATAGATCATAAAACCAAACCAAACCGATTTACTTAGAAACCGAACAAACCAAAAACCGAAATGCATTTCGGTCTATTCGGTTCAGTTCGGTGAAAACCAAAATTAAGCAATTAAAAATAAAAAATTAAAAAATAATATATTAAAATGTAACAAAACCTAAATCAAGCAATCTTATATATATATATATATATATATATATATAAATAAATAAAACATTTAAATTTGTTGCAAATTAAAGTGTCTCAATTGTTTTACATAAACATAAATTTATATAGCATAAAGAGTAAAAACATCTACTGTAACATAAAATCTAAAAGAGACAAATGAAATACACATTTAAATTCTAGATCTAGGATGAAAGTAAATAATTTAAGATATAAATAAAAAAATGATAAAATATTTCAGGATATAAATGATAATATATATAAGTGAGTAAAATATTTTTATATATTATATATTTATATAATATATATTATAAAATATGTGATATATAATATATATTATATTTTTAAATATATACCATATATATCGAATATTAAATATTTTAACATAGACATTAACAATTCGGTCTATGCGGTTATTTTTTTGGCTAGTCGAACCGAACCAAATAGACCAATTTTTTTTATTTAAAAATAAACGAACCGAATCGAATAGACCAAATAACTGAACCGAACAAACCGAACTCAATTCAGTTCGGTTCGGTTCGGTCTTTGCTCAGCCCTAGAACTGTTCCTGCATATAGTGCAAGACAATGGCATGTCCATGAATTAGAGCTTGTTGAAGCAGTTTCTGACCAGGTCTGGGTTGAATTCTCCTTTTCCTCGTTTTACTTTGTTTCCGAGAAGTTAGAGTAGTGGTGCCTAAAGTAGTTTTTATGTTAATCTGGGATTTTCTCTCCTTTGACAGGTGGGAAATAAACAAACCGAACTCAATTTGGTTCGGTTCAGTTCAGTTTTTGCTCAGCCCTACTTCTTTCAAATAGTGCAAGACAATGGCATGTCCATGAATTTGAGCTTGTTGAAGTAGTTTCTGACCAGGTCTGGGTTGAATTCTCCTTTTCCTCGTTTTACTTTGTTTCCGAGAATTTAGAGTAGTGGTGCCTAAAGTAGTTTTTATGTTAATCTAGGATTTTCTCTCCTATGACAAGTGGGAAAAGCTTTGTCCAAGGATGAAAAAGCACGTAAACTTGCTTTGCAACATTGGCTAGAGGCAGCAAGTTCTGTTAAGAAAAAAGTGCTAGACCAAAAACATACTTCTGTGTGATTCTAACTTGATATGGTCTCAATCTTCAGTTTTACTACGTCAAGTGGCTTCCCTGCGAGAGTAAACAGCCGTTCTTCTACTGGTAAGATCCATTTCATCCATAGAGAAGTTTTCAGCATCAAACAGACTTCCAAGGTGCTTTGGAAGCAGTATTTTGAGTTCTTGCTATAACCTTGAACTGCAGGCTAGACATTGGAGAAGGTAAAGAAGTAAATCTTGACAAATGCCCTCGGTCAAAACTTCAACAGCAATGCATCAAGTACCTCAGTCCGGTAAGTTCATTTTTGCTAGGGGACATTTTTATAGTTCACAAAATTTGAAGCATGTAATTGCGGATCAGGCTATCATAAGAACTTACGCGACCATGAAAATTATTTTCACAACTGGACTAGCCAAAATGATTGCATGTTTGGGAAGAATATTTTCTGCTCAAATTTGCCAAAGAAAGTCTCTTTCGGTCACAGGTTGAAAGGGAGGAATTCGAAGGTCAAATATTGATAAAATTGCATGTCATGTTGTTTAGAAACTGCTCTAATTAGTTGTAGCCAACCCCACTTGAGAAGTTATTTTAGTCGGTGAACTAATTGATTTTCTGTTAGCAGCCTCCTGGAGGTTGGCAAAGTGGTGTTGGATTTGTATCCAAAGAAATGATCCAAACACACCGCCCTGCACCAGTGGTCGACATTAAGGTAATCTAGTTTCAAGCAACATGAGACAGTTGGCTATAATGGTGTTATACTTTGTAGGATTGGTGGTCTGGTTTTAATGGTGATTTTGGGGAATAAAGATTCAATTTCTTTAGGTTAAAGATAATGATTACAGTGTTTTGGGTGGGTGGGTGTACATAGTTGGTGATCCCGATTAGTTGTTCAGAGATGCAGATTTGCCGGTTACATTTTTCCTACTCCAACAAAGTGGCAGTCTGATACAATACATGATGGTAGTTGATATCGCCTGTTATGTGAAAACTGCTCTGATTAGTTGTATTTTTCAGATTTTGCTTGTCCATTAACTGCAGATTTTTCTACTAATCATTTGAGATGATCTTCTGCAATTAGTTTTGTCGTAGGAAATTGTAGATTTTGTCAGTAAATGCTATCACCATTCATATCTTGCCTAGAATTGTTTAGCATTGAACATTTATTCATGGTTTACCCAAACTTCCTCAAATCCAAGCACAAGCCCAATTTAACAAACATTAAAAATGAAAACTAAAAACCAGATTTGATTGATCAATTGGGACAACTTATGGATCATTACAGCAATCTTAGGTATGATAAGGCATGGGCATTGTTGGTCCAACGGGGGTAGGTTCCAAAATTCATATTTACCAGTTTTGCTACTAGGCTTTCCAATTGATAAATAGCCCGGTGTATCTGTGCCATCTAATTACCAACTTATTGGTAAATAAGTGATAAAAATAGGTTTTACTCTTCCCCTCCCCCCCAACCCAAAAAAAAACCCATGTTTGGGGGCAAGCTTGGAATAGATGTTATTTATGATACCTTGTGACTAGATGGTTTTGGTTGTACAAGGAAATGCAACTTTTAAAGTTGATCATCAGTGACGGATGATACATTATTCCTATAAAAAATCTTCACACACACACACACACACACACACACACACATATATATATATATATATATATATATTGATGTAGGTCTCAGTCCAGGAGCAACATACCAATTTGTTTCTTTTTCTTTCTCTTTGGATTTAAAGTGACTATCTTATTGTCCTTTCATTTGTTAATATGATCTTAAATGTTCAGTATATGTCCTATAGGTTTCTATGCATATTCTGTATATATATATATATATATATATATATATGTATATATATATATGTGTATATATATATATATGTATATATATTCATAAGGGATGTGAATTGCGATGGAGGTCTTGTCTATAATTGACTTTTAGAGAAAAGTATGAGAAGGAAGCTTAAGGGAAGTTAAATAATATGAAAACTGAGGGATCTACTCTATGAAAACTTTAGGAGTATTTTTGTGCTGGTGGAGAGTAGAACAAAGATAAAGAGCTTCGCTTGCACAAGATTTTGGCTAGATTTTTTCTTTTTCCTTTTGTTTGTACCCCTGCACCCAATCTTTTCCACTCAACCATAAGTTTCACTCTGTCTCTTGTGTTTAAAATATTTTTGATTTTGGATGTTGGTGGTCATAGCCAAAGTACTGAATTCCCATACTCAAATCACAAGTTGAGGAGAATTTGTTATGCAGATTTACCCCAGCTGCAATATCCTTACTGGAAAATGTTGTATTACTCGTTGTCTATGATATCCCTGCTGCAATATACAAGTCACAAAAGTATATCAGGCCAAAGAGGGAGAAAGCATTTAGAAATTTGTGTTAGCAGCTATTTTTTATCCCGGATATGATGCTGCTAGAGCTGCCTAGCCGTTTATTATGTAAACATTTCTCCTTCTAGCAGTTCTATTCATGCGGCATTTTTTGTTGGAAATATGATTGTTTTGATATAGATGATCCAAAGGACGCTTCAGGAGTTGAAAATCAGGAAGGGGGCTCCAATGAGGAGTCCATGTCCCAGTTTATTTAGAACAACTGATGATGATTTGCCATGGGCTCATTTCAAGCTGTTAAACACCATCCAAGCTTGCTTTGCAAATCTGATGAACTTGTTGTGAAACGTAACTAATCAGGCCAAACACTAGAGGGGATCGCATACCAAACTAGTGAAGAACAAAAGTTGTAATGTGCTTTTTTTTTTCCTTGGCACCCAAACGTAAGTAACATGTGCTTCACTTTTTTTTTTTAATATAGCATTGCACGGATGTACTCATCACTCCAACAACAACAACAACATCCCAGTGAATCCCACAAAGTAAGGTCTGGGGAGGGTATGATGTACGCAAGCCTTACCCTTGCCAACGGGTGAGGAGGCTATTTTCGGGAGACCCTTAGCTCAAGCGCACAGCAATGAAGACAAGCACAGAGGCACAAAGACCCGGGCGACCCAACAAGGACAAAGACAAAGCTGTAGCAACAAGCAATGCTGTCACAAAAACACCCCCTAAACCGCGCCTAGACCCAACCTAAGTCTGCCTAGCCTCAGTTCTCTACCTTAATCCTCGACCTCCACACCTTTTTATCAAGGGCTAGGTCCTCGGTAAGCTTAAGCTGAGCCAAGTCCTACTTAATGACCTCCCGTAAGTTCTTCCTGGGTCTCCCTCTCCCTCTTCTATCACTGTCATTCCAGCTAATGATGCTCTCACATCTCCGAACCGGCTCCTTTGGCTCCCTCCTACTTACGTGTCCAAACAACCTCAACCTTGCTTCCCTCAACTTATCCCCCAAAGGGGCCACTCCCACCTTTTCTTGGATGGTTACGCTCCGGATCTTGTCTCTTAACGTGTGGCCACATAACCATCTAAGTAGCCACCATCATCTTCTTCATCTGGACTTTCTTTATAGGCCAACACTCCACTCAATACAATAAGGCCGGTCTCACCACTGAACAGTAGAATTTACCTTTAAGCTTAAGCGGCGCTTTTTTGTCGCATAAAACGCCAGTTGCATTCCGCCATTTCAACCACTCAGCCTTAATTCGCTACGTAACATCCTCATCAATCTCCCCATTCGCTTGTACCATCGACCCAAGATATTTAAACACCCCCTTCTTTGGAAGAACCCGCGTACCCACTCTCACCTCCGCATCTTCATCTTCGTCCCTACCACTAAAGCTGCACTCCATATACTTTGTATTTGTTCTGCTCAACTTGAAGCTTTTATATTCCAGTGTCTCCCTCCAAACCTCCAGTATGTCGTTTACTCCCTTCCGAGTCTCATCTATTAGCACAATATCATTCACGAACAGCATACACCATGGCACATCCCTCTGCAACCGCTCAGTCAGCATAACAATGATAAACAGAAACGGACTCAAAGATGATCCCTGGTGCAACCCAACCTCTATTGGAAAAGAATCTTTGTCCCCTCCCACTATCCTTACACTTGTCTTAACGCCATCGTACATGTCCTTAACGGCTCTAATATACTCCCTCCTAATCCCTTTTGACTCCAGACAGTTCTAGAGGACCTCTCTAGGGACCCTATCATAGGCCTTTTCTAGGTCAATGAAGACCATATGTAAATTCCTCCTCCTGTCCCGGTAGTGTTCCAGTAGTCTCCTAACCAAGTGTAACGCCTCTGTAGTAGATCTACCAGGCATGAACCCAAACTGGTTCTCTAAGATCCCCACCGCTTTCCTCATCCTTCTCTCTCTCACCCTTTCCCACGCCTTCATAGTGTGACTTAATGACTTAATACCTCCATAGTTGTTGCAGCTCTGAATATCTCTCTTATTTTTGTATAGTGGGACCAGGGTACTCGCCCTCCATTCGTCAGGCATTCTCGTAGTCTCCAGAATGCTATTAAATAACCTAGTGAGCCACTCCAACCCTTGCTCGTCGAAACACCTCCAAACTTCAATCGAAATCTCATTTGCACCAACTGCCTTTCCTCTCCCCATCTTCTTGATAACTTCCTTCACCTCCTCGATCGTTATAACTTGATACACTCCTTTGTCTCGCTTCTCCTCTGCTTGCTTCAAAGCCCCTAGTAGGGTCACCCCGTCTCCTACCTCATTAAGGAGCTTATGGAAGTAACTCTTCCATCTTCACTTAATCTCTGAATCCTTCACTAAAACTCTCCCTCCCTTATTTTTGGTGCAACGCACCTATCCCAAATCCCTGGTCCCTCTTTCCCTAGTTTTGGCCATCTTGTACAGAGACTGTCCCCCACCTTTGCAATCCAAATCCTTAAAGATGGCCTCAAAGGCTGCGTCCCTCGCCTCAGCTACTGCTTTCTTCGCCTCCCTCGTTAACCAGCCAGTAGCGTAATTCTACTTGTCAGGGAGAAAAATTAAATATTAAAGGATTAAATTTGTGAGTTTTTGAATTAAGATTTTAGTTTGATTATGTTAATATTATTATTATTTGCTTATTTTAAATTTATTATAAATAAATCTTAATTTTTAAACTTATAATATTACTAATTTTAAAAAACAAATTTTTACTTTTAAGTATTCAAACGTTTTATAAATTACTAATTTACCAAACTTTAAAGTTTATTGTGATGACCATAACTTCAACATCACAATTTAGAAGTTTGGAACTTCATCAACGACAATAATGAAGTATGTTGACATTGATGATTGATTGTTATTATCATTAATGACGGCAATTAAAAATATTATCACTAATAATAGTTTGTTAATATTACATTTGTGATGATTTTGTCTGACATTTAAAGTACCCAAACCAGAAATTTTAAAATTTTAAAATCTAAAATTGGGGAAGTTTCCCCCTCTTTTCTTTATTTTATTATTATTTTTTTAATGGAAACTTGGGCAAATCACAATATAACTTATAAATTATTAATAATTTTTTTCCAAACAAATTTTAACTTAAAATATTTTAAATTACAAAATTAATAATTAAACAATGTTTAATTTTTAAGTGAGGAGGGAAACTTTCTAAAACCCAGCCCCTTCTCGAACTCGAAGGAACCCGCGGCCGCGTGGTGTTCCTCCCTCTTACTGACCCACCACCTGCTCCATTGTCGGATCTGCTCCTCATCGCCACCAGATCTTTGGCCCTCTGGCCCTGTCAGTGGCATGCTCATCTTCATCGGTAATGTCCAGCGCGTCGGCGAGCAGCACGTTCTCAGGTTCGTCAGGTTTCTCAATTTCTTTTAAATCATAATAATTCTCCCAATTTTTTTTTCTGCAATGACTCAAACTACGACCACAAAATATGGGTATGAAGACAGATCACTAATCCAACTTCAGTTTTCTGAGGATTATAAATGTTGAAGGATCAAAAAATATATGTCAAGGATAATCAAGTTAAATATAATTAATTTCATTTAAAGAAAAAGCAAACAAAAGTTTTTAAGAAGATGATGCAAAAAAAAATCATTAATTATTTCTCAATTTTTAATTTTTAAAATATATATTTCTTTTATATTGGTCATTAGTTTGGATGATTACCTTTTAATTGTTTATTCGTGCTTGTTTCAAAATTTCATTTATATGTAATTAATGTTTATACAATTTTTTTTATTATTTGTTTCTTTTATATAATGTCTATATTTTATAAAAATACTAAAGTTGTGCCTACTTTGACACCGGTAAATCTAATAGTTAAAAGATTAGATTTTAGTATGCATAGTTTTTTTTTATATTAAACCATAGCATAAAACATAACAACCATCATGTGTAGCATACTCGCAATGCTTCTAACCAATCAAAATGAAAATAAAATATATATGGATGCTAGTGCATCAAAATAACGTTGGATCACTAGTTATACAAATTCATATTAAACAACGTAATCAAAATAGCTTCAAAAAAAAAAACACACACACACAAAAAATAGAGCTGACAAACACAATCTTCAAAGAAAAAGAAAAAAAACAAAAACAAGATAAACACAACCCAGAAGCTGGCACATGGACCACAATTGTTTAAAGCAAAGCAGCAGGAACAAAGCAACAAAGTTTAATTCGTCTCCAACACAGCAATAACAATCAACCTTATCAGTATGAATTTTTGAGGGTGAGTATTGCCTTGCATGTGGAGTAGGTATCATTCCCAATCGAAGCAATTGACAAGCAATCACCGTAATCATAGTCTTTGTGTTGAACACCATGCGTTTCCAGTTTGTCATGTACTATATTCCAAGTAGAATCACTACTATAGTGACCACTTTCACGGACTTCAGTATATACCTGGAGTTTGTAAAGTTTTCATTAATAAATCTCCAACAAATAACAAGAACAAGAACAACAATAACAATAATAAGAATGGTGCAACATGCTTACTCGATTTTGAGTTGGGTCTTCTTCGTGAACCTTCCATGACACACACCAATCACATCCCATATTCTATGTATTAGAGCCACGATACACAACAGCACTCATAGAGTCGTAATTAGAGCAGTGGAGAAACGCAGCCCATTGTCCGTTTTGGATGATCATGGGGTATGGATCAGCTCCAAGGATGCCATGGCAGTCTTTGTGGTCTATATATTCAACAAGACCCCCGGTGGCATTGTAAATAAGGCAGAGCACTGCACCACCACTATTGCTATTTTTGCGCAATTCGGTCACGTACTGGAGAGCTTTGGTATCTTTTGCCTTTGCATTTATCCACTTTATAGCCACTCCAGCTTTGTCTACTGCTCCTATTTTTTTCCCATCGTACTCGGGCAATCCCTCCAAGGTTTGGGTTGTGATGGGATTTCCAAACACTCCTGCCATATTTTTCTGAACAAAGTGATAATGTATCTGATTATGGATCTAAAGCTGTGGTTTGTTCATTGCCTACTTGTGCCACTATATATGGACTATACAAGAATATAGATGCTTTAATTTTGCTCTCTATAACAAGTAAGGTATGAAACTTTAATTATTTAAAGATGCTTTAATTTTGCGCTCTGCAACAAGTAAGGTATGAAACTTTAATTATTTAAAGATGATTTGGACATTTTCAATAATAGTAGAACTGCTTGAGAATCAGTCAATATTTTGTTTCAATGTAAATTTTCTTTGGTGGGATTACTCCTGTTTACCAATATTAATAAATTTTTCCATGGGCAAATCTTCTGTAGATCACATGTGATAGTTGAACACTCTAAAACAATCGAGACTAAAGCAATTGGCTTCAGAGTTGGTAAGAACTCTGCATTTAAGTGTGCTCCAGTGGGAAGTTTACCAAAAAACCATATAATCTGACGTACGGTAGTCAAATTGGGGACAATAACGATAGAAGAGTGAAGGACGCCAATGAAGGCAAACGCCTGAAAGAGGCAGGGTGTTTCATATACAGACTATATTCTACGACAAAGTATTGGGCACAATATTGGGTAGAAAATGAAAGACGCCAGTGAAGACAAATGCCCAAACAGGTCAGGATGTTTCATATATAGACTGTATTCTACAACAGATTAGGCATGGGTATTAAGTCCTAATTAGAAATCATATATGTTCGCTCAAAAGGTGGGAGGTTTGGCAAAGCTTGGTAAATATAGTGCTTTAGCAAAATTATGACTTTTGTAAAATTATGATTATAGAATTTTTTTTTTCTTTTAAGGTGGAATCCAAGAAGAAACATTAACTTTAGATAAAGCGTTGATAATATAGGAAATTTTATTTTCCTTTTCTAATCTCCAACCTTTTTCCACCAATCATAAATGGATAACTCATATAAAATTCCAATAAAATAATTGTGAAATTTTAACCACACAACATCCTCTTTTTTTTTAAGTTCAAAATTTTTTTATAAGTTCAAAAAATTAAATCACCTAAATCCGAATATATTTTTACTTATGGTAATTAGTTTTTACTATTCCATTCTATGTTTAGAAACTGAAAAAGATGGGAGCTTGACTCAATATGGTGCTTTGGCAAAGTTATGGATCATTTTTTTAAAGGTGGAATCCAATAAGACACAAGAGATTTATCTTTTTATGATGTCTTGAGACTATGCTAGCCAATTAATAATATCACCTGCAAAATCATATATGTTCGTTAAAGCGTGGTAAATATAGTGCGCTAGTAAAATTATGCATATATTATATGTTGAATAACCACTTCTTCCAAAATTTTAAGCTGTCTCATATGGGTCTTTACATGTGTCTTTTAATTTGTTTAGTGGAGTTGTAGAAGTTATTGAGTGGTGGATTATCAATTCATTTAAGCTATATTAACAATATAGATCATGTTTTTAAGATGGAATCCATGATGAAATAGAGATTTTAACTTTTGACGGAGCCTTGAGAATATGGCAACTTATATTTTGGAAAGCTTGAAGGATAAGAATTTGTGTCATTATAGATCTTTCTCATTTCCAATCCTATTGCACCAATAAAAAATGGACAACTCATAAAATTAACTCCAATTATGTTGTTTAATTTCTGTCTCTTTTAGCACCATTTCTTCCCCATTTCTCTTAACTAACAATAAAACAGATTTATCTTGTAAATTTCTGTTAAGCTCCATTTAGATGTTATATGTTATATATGTATATATATATACATATAGATATATATATATATATATATATATATTTATATTCAAGCTGTTGGAAGCTTGATGGGCTCACAAGAAATTAAATCACAAAATATATATGTATTGATAAATGTTTATGGATAACAAACTAGCACACAAAGTAACACTATTAAAAAAATGTTTTTCTCACACATAAAAGTATTACAATACACAAAACTCTTGCTCTCTAAATAAACCACTTTTTCTCTCTCTAGTGCTACTGCACTATTTCTCTCTCTTTTTTCTTAATGGGCTTTTGCTCTTCTCTCTTTTATTTCAAGTGTACTCACTTTTTCCTCTAATCTTCTTAACAAATTCTATTGCAAAGCATACATATATATAGAGGTAGAAATAACAATTTTTTATTCACTTTTGACGACCTTTTTGACTTGAATATTGCTTCTTCATGAAACTATTTTTTTAGCCACATAACCATCTTGAAGTTATCTTCTCCATTAATTACTCAAATAGTAACCACAAGTATATATTTGCCCACAATTTTTAGTTAACAATTAAGTTTCTTCATGGTTAAGTAAAAATGAGGAGGATTTGTACTTTCTAAAACAAGCCTGTCCTTCCAATTTCAGTAAATCATTGAAAAAGTAACCAAAACCTTGTACGTAGAAAGGATCAGGATGAAATGAAATATAACATTCAAATTGAAGATGAAAAGCATTGGAAATTGATTATATACCCCAATCGAACTAAATGAACTATAATGCTGGAGAGCTATGGCATCTTCTACTTCTGCATTTATCCAATTAAGAGCCACACGATCTCCGTTTATTTCTATATAGTTTTCCCATCATACTTAGGCAGTTCCCCGAGGTTTCGATAGTCAGTCTAAAGGCTAGCTCAAAAGCATGATTATGTCATAATATTATTACAAGAAAAATTTCATTATGTTTGTGATATCATCAAATAAATTAAAATGCTACCTACGGACAAATTAATTAATATTTTGGCAAATTTGAAAAATCAAATTAATTAATATTCTTTTATCATTTTGCATTTCTCTGATTGAAAATAGTAAGCCCTCTTAATCGCTACCACACAAAACCTGCAATGCGATGTTTGCCCTTACGATGTTCGCATTTAATGGGAAAACCAATTGCAGCATTTTACATGCTAAACGTCGCATTATTGAAAATTCAAATTTGATAGACTTGTTTGAATATGATTTTCATGGATTATGTTTTATGTGTATTTCATTAGTTTGCGGTTTGGATATGGGAAGTGGCTTTTCGGAGTAGTTAGTTTGGGGATTTCAGTGCAAGCTTGGCATTTTGGGTTATGGAAGTATTACTGTGATCTTGGGTTATGTTGTACATTTTGGTTTTGTTTGAAACTTTAAAATCGTGGCCCTATCCTTTTTCACTTGAAGTGGCTCTATTTATGTTTTTCTTGGAAATTGTGTTGAATTTTTCTCTCATTTCTACACAATTTTATTCTTTTCTCATTTTCTTCCATCATATATCCATAAAGGATCGGAATGATTTTATTATTATTTTCATGGCGTAAAAAAATGAGTGGAATGCGTGATTAATAAGAGCCCTTTTACTTTTTCTTTTTTTTTTTGATAAAAGAAAATTGTGTTTGATTAATAAGTGTTAGCGCTCTATAATAAGCAAGGCATGAAACTTTAATTACTTAAAGAGGTTTGGTAATTTTGAATAACATGACTTCGTAAAGAACCAGTCCTTTCTGATTTTGGATAAATCTTTGGTTGGTTACATGACAAGAGCCTTTATATGTGTTTGCCAATGTTGATAGGTACATGTTCCTTGGGCAAATCTTCTGTGGGTCACATGTTATCCCTAAAGGATTGGAATACTTTTTTTTTTTTTTAGTAAAAAGAAGTGGAACATGTGATTAATAAGAGCTCTTGTACCTGTTTTCCTATATTTCACATTCCATTATGGATAGCATACCATGCCCTTCATAATGATTACTCTGCAAGATGTATGCATTTATATATATACACACACACAAATATCAAGACTCTGAAATATCAATAATAATAGATAGTCATACTACCATCAGGATGTCCAGAAGTTTTTGTCTTGTGGAGGACTTTAAATCTAGTAGTCTCAATTTTTCAAAGGAAATTAAAACTAATAGATCTGGTAGTTTATATGTCCATATAGAAAAACGTGTTGATGTCAGTATTGTGGAATTATATAATACATACATACACACACACACACATATATATATATATATATATATATATATATATCTATATACTTTCCACTTGTGGGATAGATGGTATGAATGATGTATATCAAAGCCTTGGAGATCTAAAGGTTTACACTTACAATCTTTAGTACCTCCATTCAAATTTGAATTCAAATAAGTATTCAATTGTTTGATTTGTTGATTTAATTATAGTGTTGTTTGGCATATGCAATTGTTCAATGTTTGACCATTAATAATAATATTAATGATACTATCATATGACATTGGCAATAGTTTAATACTTGTTTTAAAGATTTTATATTAGAATTAAAAATCATTACATCGAGAAGAAATATAAAGGACATCATTCCGCAAAATCAAAATGTGTCATTCAATTGGAAGTTCTCAAAACAAAAACAACATCTAAAATAGATAAATTTTTGCCATTGAATGTTTATTGCTAAAAAAGGTCGGTTTAAATTGATAAACACCTGTCCGATAGGGGACAGCTCAGTGGCAAAGCCATTATTCCTCTAGGCAAAGGTCAGATTCAATTCTCCTAGCCCTAATTCAAAAATAAAATCTTAGGACTTTGGAGAGAATAAAAAATTAGATCTTGACATAAAATATTAGATGTATGAAAAAAAATCCAAAAGTCTAAGAAGTACCAAATAAGGAAAAAAAAAACTAATAGAACAATAAAGAATAATATATGATTTTAAAGAAAAATTGAATGCTTGAAAAAAATGCTAATGGTAAAAAAAATTCGAGAGAAAAAAATGTTCTAAGAGTTTCGGCTAAAAAACATCCAATGTTATCTAAAAATGTATTTTAGACCCATCTCATGCTGTAATATTATCTAAAAATGTATTTCTAAAGTTTTGGTTTTGCGCTTGAAGAATCATATCAGTGATATCATTTCCCTGGAACAGAATGCTTTTGTCCACAGTAGGGATATTGCCGACAACATTCACCTTGTACAGGAGCTAGTAAGAGGTTATGATAGGAAAGTTGGCACTCCTCACTGCACTATCAAGGTGGACCTCTGTAAAGCCTATAATACGATTGACTGGTGTTTTCTTTTGGATGCCCTTGCAACGCTGAATTTTCCATCTATTTTTATCCAATGGGTGAAGATGTGTATTACTACAACTTCGTTCACTATGACCATTAATGGTAGTTTACATGGGTTTTTTCGTACAAAACATGGTTTGAGACAGGGGGACCCTATCTCTCCCAACCTGTTTGTTATTGGTATGCAGGTTTTATTGGGCATACTTGCAGTTAGTTGTGATCAAGGTAGTTTTGAGTACCACCCGAAATGCAAAAGAATAAATCTGGCTCACCTCTATTTTGCAGATAATGTGCTTCTTTTCTCTAAAGCCACACCTCACTCTATTACTATTATTAAGGAAAGTTTTGATCTCTTTGAAGAAATTTTTTGGGTTGCAAGTTAATGGTGATAAGAGTGATGTTTTCTTTGGGTTGTGTGGCCTTGAGCTTCAGAGCCAGTTACTTAACATCCTTGGGTTCAAACTTGGATGTCTTCCTGTTCGTTATCTTGGGGTTCTTTTACTGGCCAATTGAGAAAAAAAGATTATATGGGTCTGATTGATAAAATTGTTGCTCAATTGAGAGATGGAGTCTCAAGTGGCTTTCCCTTATAAGTAGGAGACTTCTTATTCAATCCATCCTCGTGGGTATTGAGACTTACTAGGCTAGAATGTTTATTCTTCTGAAGGGGGTTATCTCTAAGGTTGAGAAGAGGATGGCCAAGTTCCTTTGGTCTGGTAATGATGGTAAACACAAAGCACAAGTTGCTTGGAGTTTTGTTTTTTGAAATTGGAATGAGAGAGGTTTGGGTTTGAAGAGCCTTAAGGATGCGAACCAAGAGTTGAATCTGTTTTTCCTTTGGAAGATTCTTAATCATTATGATACTATCTGGGCTAATTGGGTTTATGCCTACCATCTTCGGAATAGTTGTTTGTGGAATGTTGGTGTCTCGAGGGATAATACGTGGTACTAGAGGCAGATACTTGAGCTCAGACATGTCTTTAAACAGTGCGTTTTTGTCAAAGTTGGCAATGGGCAGGACACGAGCTTTTGGTTTGATCATTGGCACCCTTTTGGCCCCCTTTGTGATTTCTTTGGTTCTAACACCATTAAGGAGGCTCAGTTGGGTTGGGACTGGAATGTGAGTGACTTTGTTGTTGGGGATCAATGGTGTTGGCCTATTAACTGTCATATCCTCAACTGTGTTTTCCAGGCAATTAATCTTTCAACGCCGAATGCTTCTTGGAATGATCGTGTGCTGTGGCTCCCAGCCTACAATGGTGACTTTTCTACGACTTCAGCTTGGGAGGCTGTTCGGAGCAGGTCTATTGAGGTACCCTGGGCTAAGATGGTGTGGTTCGTGAACCATTCTCCTAAGTAAGCGATCTACTTGTAGCTCACATTGCTTGATCGGTTACCTACCAAGAACAAATTGCTTGCTTGGTGGCTTCAGGTTGACCCACTTTGTGTGTGTTTGCCAGCTCTGTATTGAAGACAAAAGCCACTTATTCTTTTCTTGCTCTTTTTCTAGGAGAATTTTGGAGAAAAGGCCTTAAACTTGCTAGTGGTCTGTGGTGGATTATTAGTTGGGATGATGCATTAACCTGGTTGCAGCAGAAGTTTCAAGGGCATTCATTTAAAGGAGTAATTTGTAAACTCTTTTGGCAAGCAGCTACCTATCATGTTTGGAGGTAGAGAAATTGTAGAATCCATCTCTCGTCGCCTCTTAGATTAGAAGACCAAAATTTTTAGATGATTTTTTTTTTGTTAGGACTAAACTTGTGAATGGCAGGAAGTTTAGGAATAGTCCTAGTGATAGCCTTTTGTGTAGAAGATTGAATGCTGATGCTAGCATCTGATTGTGGCAGACCTTTTGTGTAAATTTTTGTCAATATCAATATATCTTCACTTGCTTTCCCAGCCAAAAAAAAAAAAATCCTAAGGTCCCCAAAATTTAAATTTTATTCATCAAAAAAATCAAAATGTACTCCCAGTTGGTTACATAGGCTAGCTCCATAAAAAATTAATTAAACTAGTTTATGGTCCAAACAAAAATCGGTGCTTAAAATTTTGATTTAAGCAAGTTAACAAAGCTAATACTAACTCAAAAAGAAGGATTTAAATGAACTTTTGGCTAGACAAGGAGGGACGATCAGCTTGGCTTTTATTGTTCATTGAAACATCAAAATGACAGGGTAAAGTATAATGACCAATCACATTTATTATTTTGTGTATTGAGCCACGGTACACAACGGCACTAATAGAGTCGTTGATAGCGAACGCTGAAAAAGAAAATTTGAGTGTTTGGATAGTGAGATAGCAGAGGAAAACAAAAGAATAAACTTTAGAGAGAGAAAATCTTGCTCAAAGCTTCTCATTCATTAATTGTGCTAACTAACAAAACAAGCAAATGACATATGGCATTTGATGTGTGTCATTTGTGCATGTTTGCATCTAGTTTTTGCATGCATATTTAAGGGTGTTTAGAGTATAATTTAGTGCGCTTAGTATAAAGTTTATGCATATTTGTTAATATTTGTACATAATGTATTTAGGTGCATAAATACTATACTAAGTGTTATATTCCATGTTTTAGGAGTGTTTTGAAAGGGTTCAAGCTTATGCGAGGAAGAAATGAGCTAACGGATGAAGACCGGAAGAAAAGAAATAAAGAAGAGATCATTGTGATCCAGCCGGTCGACGGTCGACCGGCCGCTCCAGGGAATAAAAGATTTGAAGCCGGTCGAGTTCCTCAAGAAGCCGATCGACCGGCCATTCCAGAGAGCATCATGATTGAAGCCGGGCAAGCAAGAAAGAGGAGCCGGTCGACTGGCTGTGCGTTGAAGAAATCCATAAAAAGCTCGTTTCAGCTCATTTTCAAGGGGAGGAACTTTTATTTCTTAAATCCTAATAAACCCTAACCCTTTACCCACTTCACAAAACACCTTAAACCACCATCTAAACTCCACACCAAGCTAGGATTGAAGCATTAAACAAAGATTTGAAGGATTTGTACGGATTTGGAAGCAAGAATTTAGGAAAATTCTTCTTGTTCTTTCTCTATTTCTTGTAAATATGTTGCTAGATTAGGCTAGATTTAGGGTTGATTGTTATTGTATATTAGATTAGGGCTTTGAATAATGGATTTGTGTAGATCTTTGGTTCTTAATACATGTTTATTTACATAAATTTATGGCATGATTCAATATGTCTATGTATTGGAAATCAAACATGTCTACGTGTTTGTTAAAATGCCTAAGTGAATATGCATGTGTTATTTGTGCTTCAAATGCTCTTATCTACTTATATGGGTGATGTGATTGTGCTTAATCTCATGGATTTGCTTAGTAGAGTAGGCTTTAGCTTTAAATCCAGCTAATAGGTTAAATGCTATGCTTAGTCGAGTTTAGGTGCTAGTCCTTGGCTTTAAATCCAGCCAAGCGGATAAGTTAACCTAGATTAAAGTATCCCTCACCCACGTTAGTGTTGGTTAATCGAGCCTTAATGTCACGTAGTGTTTAGGTGCTAGTCCTTGGCTTTAAATCCATCCAAGAGGATAAGTTCTAAGCACGGATTGTGTAGGCCAGGAGGGATTGGCCCTTAGCTTTAAACCCAGCTAACGGGTTGAACCACTAGTATGGTTAAGAGAGCCCCCGATCAACACAACGGCAATAGAAGTCCCGAGCCTTAGATAGACATCATCTGTTATCAAAGCCCAAGTCTTGTTGCAATGCAATCGCCCTAGGTCCCCTTCTTCTTTATTAGTGTTTCCTTCCTTAGTTTGGTTCCCTTAAGTTCCTCCATAGATTAGTTTTTATTTTCCTTTTTCCGAGCTCCCTTCCATCCTAAAGTAAGTACACACACGCACGTAGCTAGTTTAAGGCACCCGAGCACATAGAGACTAAACTAAGGTAGCCTCCCTGTGGATTCGACCCCGCACTTGCACACACTGTACTACACACATCCCGTGCACTTGCGGGCTATTTAGGCTTGTGCTCAAATAGCATATCAAGTTTTTGGCGCCGTTGCCGGGGAGGCACGGTATTGGTTCTTTGTGTGCTTTTGTGTTTGCGATTGGTTGTTTGCGTGTGCACTATCTTTAATTGCTTTCCATTTTTTTTAAAAAAAAATTTTAAAATTAGAAAAAAAAATTTAAAAAAATTTGACTGTGAAGGGGTTTTACTTGTGATTTATTGAATATGACCGATCTTAATGCTTCTTGGTGGTCACTTGTATCCTCTTCCCCACCACCCGAACGTGTCCCTTATGCATGTCGCTTGTGTGGAAGTTTTATGCATCCTACCGTTTTTTGTCCCCACGAGAATTCCCCACCTAGGGCTAGTGCTACTAATGACCTCTATAGTCATGCAACATCTCATGCATCTTCATTTAGTAATTATGACTATAGGGATGCATATTCTTGTTATTGCAATCATTGTGGAAGCCGTGCTCATTTTCCTTGTGCTTTTCCCACCTTCCACCCTCATTCCCGATTGCAGGCAATGCCCTATGCCCCTAGCAATCATATGCCCATGCATGCATCTACATCTAGCTATCATGATTCTAGGGAGCAACATCATGCATTTTCACAATGGGGTCAAGATGTCTCTTTATTCCATTCATCTTCTAGTTTCGATTGTCCACCTCCAACACCTTCTTTTTCCACCCATTCTTCTCCCGAGTTTTTTGATGGTTATGTGCAAAATGCTTTTCAAAATGACTACCTTTTTCACTCGGTTGAGCCCTTTTCTTTTAGGTTTTCTTCTCAAGAGGAAACACTTGACTATCTCTTATCCCTCATCCAATCTAACCAAGAACAACTTGAGAGTTTGAAGCGAGACACCAAATCTTTTGGTGTGTCCTTGGAGAGAGTGGTTGAGAGTGTGCAACTCATGAGTGAGAATATTGAGATACCTTTAGAACGAGTTGAAGGGATAGAGATGAGACCTAACAATGAGGTGACTAGGGGTAGAAATGATGATGTATGGGAGAGACAATTAGAAAGAGAGGTTGATGGAGAGATAACATCTTGTAGTGAGGATGAAGATAAGATTAATGATAACTTGGTTCTTGATAACTCTTGTGATTATGTTTTAGAGGAAGTAGTACCCTATCCTTTTAAGCTTTCAACGTCTCCCATTGAGTCACATGAGCTTTTTCTTTCTCCTCATCCCACACATTCCGTACACATGGAGGTTGAGTCTTGTGTCGATAGTACTCAATTGCATTCCGAGTCGGCATTTAGGGAGTTTAGCGCGCATTCTCCCCTTGAGCATTCATGCATACATGATGAGGAATCCGTGGAGTCCCCATTGCCCTCTCCATTAATGTCTACCTCGTATGAAAAGCATGATGGCGAGATAACACCCACTAGTGATGAATGTATTGATGAATTTAAAGAGACTGTAACTAGTGAAGGTTTAATGTCATCCATTAGGAAAAACAAGACATCAATTTCGGAGGTTTTAGATGATAAGTCTCATGGAGTTAAGAATCACAATGTTGAAGAGAATAACAACTCTAAGAAGACACATAAAAAAGAAATTGGTGTGCTTAAAAGAATGATCTATGGGTCTTTTTGGATGTTTGATGAATCATTGATGGAAATAGAGCCCATTAAGATCGAATCCACCCTTCGTGAGGAGTTAGAACGACCTAGGCTTGATCATGTTATATCTTGTGGAGAAGAAGAGTGTAGTACATCCACTTCCTATATCGTTGCTCCTTTTTCTCCAAATGTCGTTCCAACCCGTCTTTCCCATTCCATTGAGTCTCCTTTCTTGAAGCTCACGTTTGTGCCTTCATGCATAGAACATTTTCATCTAGGGTTAGAAAGCACATTTCCCATGTTGCATGCATTAGACCTATCTTTGACCTATGGGGAAAGCGTGTTCCTAGCCATTGATTATGAGAAGAAGGCATTGGGGTGGCTAATTAAAGAGCAAACGGGACATGATTATTCACGTTTGAGCATGCTTCATTCCACACTTGCGCATTCATTTGATATTTTAGGGTGGGATCTTGAAAAAGGGTGCATCATGCATTCATCGGCCCAACCTGTAGTGTATGACCCTTTTCCCTCTACGTTCTGTGCTTTGATGATTATCCGGCAATTTGTGCCACGCAACTTTAAACATATTTTACTCTAACATTGGCGCCCGGCTGGAGGCGTTAAATCCAGCGCTACTAGGAGGCAACCTAGGCTTGTTCATATTTTTCTTGTTTTTTCTTGTATTTATTTGCCTTTGCCTTTGTATATAGTAGATTAGTTTTCTTGTACTTATTCTTACTTTGTACATAATAGATTAGATTGCTTTTGTTTATCTTACCTTTTTTATATTTTAGGATTTCTTTTGTTCATTTTCATTCTTAGTAGGTTAGATTTTTACTCCCTTACTTGTTCTTGCTCCTTTCCTTCATTTGTGCATCAATCCCTTACCCCGTGTTTACATCCTTGTTTATCATTTCAAATGTCAATGTGAGCTTGCATAGCATATCTTCTAATATCTTCTTTGTTTTTTGAGCATTAGTGCTTTCCACAAAAGATAGAGGCTAGTAGATCATTAGATTGTCTTTGGCATTTGCAGACTACATGGAAACAAGGTTGTATCTATCCATCTTTTATTTGTCCTTATCTATCCCTCTCCGCATTCCCCATATGTGTTTCATGTTGATTGCTTGTCGTGTAGCTTTGTGATTTTTGCTTGAGGACAAGCAAAGTTTAGGTTTGGGGGTGTGGTTGCTCATTTATTGTATATGGGATAGATTCGCTTGCCATATCTTATTTTTGCTTAAAATGTGTTCAAATTTTTCAATTTTTTGCATATTTTGAGTTAGTTTATCTCCACGTTGGTTGGAGAGTTGGCCTTTGTTATTGACTTAATTGATTGGAGAAGATAAGGGTGTATTGTGGGGAGTAAATGGAGTGTAGGATATGACCTAGACTTTGAGGAGAATCCTTTTGAAAACTGTGGGGAGTGAGTATTTCTAAGAATGCACCTTGTAGTTTCCCCACAACTTGGTCGGAAAAAGTGTTCTTAAAGGGTTGTTGATACGAGTACCCATTCCTTGATTGGTTCTTTTAGTTTGCCTTAGCCACTTCTTTTTCCTTTCTTTTTGTTCTATTTATGTATTGAAAAAAAAAACAACAAAAACAAACAAACAAAAATGAAAAAAAAATTGAAAAAAAAAGAGCCAAAAGGCAACAAAAAGATTGAAAAGTGAAGTATGTTGAATAAATGTCAAGTGACATAATGTCAAGTTGACACAAGTATCTCTTTTGTTCTTTCATGTGTTATGAATAAGGCTCTTACGTCAATGTGAGCCATTGTGAAGTATCTTCTCTTTCTTGTATCTTTGGGGCTAAATGCATATTGGGAGGCCATGTTAGTTGATAGAGCATGAAGTATCAACATCCCGAGTGCATGAGTTGGAATCCTAAGTTTGTGGTGGGTTTTGCTACTTGGTGACATTCCCAAGAGGTGTGAGACCTCTTGTGATCAAAGGGAGGATCCGAAAAAGACTAGGGAAGCCCTTACATGAAAAGAATGACCCCTTGGATGCGAAAAGATAGCAAGTCAATGCAATTGGCAACTCTTTGAAAAGCATAAGGATAGACTTCATTTAGGCTTGCTTGAGGACAAGCAAGGGGAAGGTTTGGGGTGTTGATGTGTGTCATTTGTACATGTTTGCATCTAGTTTTTGCATGCATATTTGAGGGTGTTTAGAGTATAATTGAGTGCGCTTAGTATAAAGTTTATGCATATTTGTTAATATTTGTACATAATGTATTTAGGTGCATAAATACTATACTAAGTGTTATATTCCATGTTTTAGGAGTGTTTTGGAAGGGTTCAAGCTTATGTGAGGAAGAAATGAGCTTCTTGAGGAACTCGACCGGCTTCAAATCTTTTATTCTCTGGAGCGACCGGTCGACCGCCCATTCCAGAGAGCATCATGATTGAAGCCGGGCAAGCAAGAAAGAGGAGCTCGACCGGCTAGGTCGACCGGCTGTGTGCTGAAGAAATCCATAAAAAGCTCGTTTCAGCTCATTTTCAAGGGGAGGAACTTTCATTTCTTAAATCCTAATAAACCCTAACCCTTTACCCACTACACAAAACACCCTAAACCACCATCTAAACTCCACACCAAGCTAGGATTGAAGCATTAAACAAAGATTTGAAGGATTTGTACGGATTTGGAAGCAAGAATTTAGGGAAGTTCTTCTTGTTGTTTCTCTATTTCTTGTAAATATGTTGCTAGATTAGGCTAGATTTAGGGTTGATTGTTATTGTATATTAGATTAGGGCTTTGAATAATGGATTTGTGTAGATCTTTAGCTCTTAATACATGTTTATTTACATAAATTTATGGCATGATTCAATATGTCTATGTATTGGAAATCAAACATGTCTACGTGTTTGTTAAAATGCCTAAGTGAATATGCATGTGTTATTTGTGCTTCAAATGCTCTTATCTACTTATATGGGTGATGTGATTGTGCTTAATCTCATGGATTTGCTTAGTAGAGTAGGCTTTAGCTTTAAATCCAGCTAATAGGTTAAATGCTATGCTTAGTCGAGTTTAGGTGCTAGTCCTTGGCTTTAAATCCAGCCAAGCGGATAAGTTAACCTAGATTAAAATATCCCTCACCCACGTTAGTGTTGGTTAATCGAGCCTTAATGTCACGTAGTGTTTAGGTGCTAGTCCTTGGCTTTAAATCCATCCAAGAGGATAAGTTCTAAGCACGGATTGTGTAGGCCAGGAAGGATTGGCCCTTAGCTTTAAATCCAGCTAACGGGTTGAACCACTAGTATTGGTTAAGAGAGCCCCCGATCAACACAACGGCAATAGAAGTCCCGAGCCTTAGATAGACATCATCTGTTATCAAAGCCCAAGTCTTGTTGCAATGCAATCGCCCTAGGTCCCCTTCTTCTTTATAAGTGTTTCCTTCCTTAGTTTGGTTCCCTTAAGTTCCTCCATAGATTAGTTTTTATTTTCCTTTTTCCGAGCTCCCTTCCATCCTAAAGTAAGTACACACACGCACGTAGCTAGTTTAAGGCACCCGAGCACATAGAGACTAAACTAAGGTAGCCTCCCTGTGGATTCGACCCCGCACTTGCACACACTGTACTACTCACGTCCTATGCACTTGCGGGCTATTTAGGCTTGTGCTCAAATAGCATATCAGCATTTATACAAAAGCACAGCTGGTAGCTACAAGAAGAAAAACTAAATTCTATTAAAAGATGATGTGGCCGGTGGCACTTTCAGTCATAATATTCAACAGTACTGATCGGTGTCGAATCTACCAAAAATAAAGTTTTAACTCTACCTCACTATTTGCAATAGTGGTGAGAAGGGTCGAACCCACAGGGATTGATTTAAAATATATTTTTTTATGCCAAGATGAAAGAACAAGCAAAATACGAGAAAGGGGGGTTGACAATAAAATTAAATAAATAAATAAAACTAAAGAACGAATAACAAATTAAAATCAAGCAAGATAATTAAGAAAAAGAATTAAATGATAAACTACCTAGCCGAGGGTGTATTCTCCGTTTAGGCCTACAAATCTTATCCTAGATGCAAAGATGACTTTCGCCTATTTTGATAAACTAGTTATGGTCGTTGGCACGGCCTAACAACCTCATCTTTCCTTTTAGTGTTGATAATGGTTTAAATCCCCTATGATTTTTCTCACTATCGTCTTACCTATTAGATGGTCTAACCCCCGAAGATGCCCGCAGGGTCTATCTAGTGGCAGCACTAGATTGTAGAAAGACCTGATTCTAAAAATCGATTCTCTCGCGGCAATCACTCAATTAGATTATGCTCAATTAGATTATGTGTTTACACAGAAGACCTGGTTACCACTATTACCTATCATCAAGCAATTGAATAATCGCCAGCAAATCAAACAATCACAAGACAATATTAATTCTTAAAATAGTAAACACACAAATACCAAATAAAGCAAAAGGAGAAAATCAGTTAGATCTCACAAATTTTGTAAAACCATAAACTTCGAATTAACCTCGGCTAGGATAAAAATCTGATGATTAGACGCCTGGAAGAAAGAAAAATATTTGCTGAAAAAAATAATGAATAAAAGCTTCCCTCCTTACGTAATTCCCTAGAGAATTTATAGAAAAACATCTAACCTAGGAGTCCCTTCAGATAAGGAAACTCTTTTAATGCTAATGAAAATAAAAAGGTAAATAACCAAAAATCTAATCCTTGTTAAAATAAAACTCTTCCAAAATATTATTTTTCCTTTTAGAACTAATACTTATTTTTGGTCGAACTTGGTCAATCCAGCGTAAAACTTTCAGGCTCGCTTCCAAGGTGGCAAAATCAATTTTAACTGCTCCAAACATGTTCAAAAGTCCCTTCAATCCATATATATCACTTCCATCTTCTTTTCCAAACCCATTTATGCCAAAATATAAGAAATAACATCAATTAGGAAGCATCTAATTCCAAAATCAAACACAAATAGTCATAGATTTAAAACGTATTTTGGACTTATCAAGTACCCCCAGTGGCATTGTAAATAAGGCAAACCACTCCACAATAGCTGTTGCAATTTTTTGCGCAATTCGGTAACATACTGGAGAGCTTTGACATCTACATTCATCCAATTCTGAGCCACTTATTTTATAATTTTTTTATATGCATTGATTTAAAGATAGAATTATTTCTTTCAAAATTGGTGGAAGGTTTGACTATGTTACAAGGTTGCAAATTGGAGATATTAGATTCAATTATAGTTTATGACTTTCTAGGAAATAGTGTTGAATTTTTCTTTCATTTCTGATAGAAGCAATACAAATTCTCTCTCTCATTTTTATTTCAATCTTATTCTCAATCATATCTTCCCCTATCTATCTTTCTCATTCTCCATTTGTTTCTTTCCTCTTGCATGCAAAATTCTCATCCAAACATAAGAAAAATTTTGCATTTTTTCCTTTTCACATTTGTCGTAGCTATTTTTATTTTATTTTAAAGCCTCTTCTAAATCAAAGAATAGATCCAAAAGAAAATTAGCTAAAACAATCTCCTTTGGCATATCCACACTAATATGGCAACTAATATCATGAATTCAAGAATATCATTCCACACCACACATACAAACATTTTTTTGTCAAGTACACAACACAAACAAACATGTCTCTTGGACTTTAAGAGAAGTTATATGTAACATATATAGCTTGTTATTTAACAATATATAATTTTTAAACACACGATAGTTATTGAAACCAAATATATATATATATATATATATATATATATATATATATATAGAGCCATTAACACACACTATTGGACTCCAGAATATGTTGGAAACATATGCCAGTTGCTTATTCTGAGATATATATATATATATATATATATATATATATATATATATATAGAGCCATTAATTATTCTAATTTGCACCTTGGAGTGTGAGTACTGCTCTAAGTATGGAGTATAAGCCATTCCCAATGGACACAAATGATGTGCATCTATTCCACTCATCGTTTTTTACGAAGTTTGTTTGGGCTGACAATGATGAATTTAAAGAGCCCCAATAAGCATCAAAGTGGTCTTTTCACGAATTTCAGTATATGCTTGCATCTTTTTAGATTTTAATTTGTCAAATTTCTAACATAATAACAATAACAATAATAAAAACAATGATATAAATTGGTGTAGCTTGTGTTTGGACTTATTTTTAGTTTTTGTGGTAAGTTTGGACCAGTGTAATCTAGGCCTTATGCGGTCATAATTCTTTGACTGCCATAGTATAAAAAAACTGTTACCTCGGTTGAATCCATTCCTCTTTTCTACGTCGTAAAAAAAGAAGGAAACTATTTTAGAAAAACAACAAGTGCGTTTTATAGAGTGGAAGAACCAAGTTGGGAGAGGTGGAGAGTTAAGTCATGAGACAGGATGCATATTATAAAGCAGATGAATTCATTTTCAGACAAACAAATGTCACGGGAAAGATCCTGACAGAGAATCAATTCAGTACGAAGTGGAGCACGTGAATCCCTAAACAGACATTCGAGAGTGCGAGACGGGGGCTGGGAAGGCGAGCCGCCTGGGTTGCCGCCCTCCCAGTAGGCGAGTCACTCACTCGAAAGGCGAGCTGCCCTCCCGGTGGGCGAATCGCCCTCCCAACACACGCCCGAATATATTCCCTACCCTACCCACATCAAATCGTTGCAGAAAAGCTGCAGGGAATAGTGTCTCGCCTTTTGGGAGGGAGAATCACCCTCTGGGAGGGAGACAAGGTCATTTTTGAAAACCAAGCTCCAACGGGGTTATTTTTGCAACTCGATCCGAAAATAAGGTTAAAAAAAACTTTCGTCTTTTTCTGGTGTGGTGATATCATCTTGTAATATAAATATATTAAAATTTATTCTTAATTTTAATTATCATAATATCAAAAACATTTTAAATATTATAAAATGATAAAATAAACTTTAAAGTTTGAATACCTTTTATCCCAAAAGATTGCAACTAGTAGGGCTATTCAAAGAGTAATCAGTCAGGCAATTTCCTCATTGAGCTTTGTGCATTTCAATTTAATTATTTTTTTAATAATAATGTGAGTTAAACTTTCACAAACTAAATTAAGCAATTTTTTATACTATATTTTAATAGTTAAACACCACAAGCAATAAGGATCTTGTTGTACTCTTCTCTTCTAGGGTTTCTAGTCTCTCTTTCCCTCTCCTATGGTTTTTTAAGCCACCAAATATTTTGGAGGTTGCCGCTTTTATCAAACGGCGAGAGCCCTCCGCTCTTTTTTTATTTGTATTTTTCTTATTTTTTAGTTGAGTAATATTGTCCACGCTTTTGTCGTGGTTTTTCTCAATTTTATCGGAGTGTTTTTTCCCCACTTTGTCAGAGTTTTTGTTTTTTTATTGTTTGGTTGGATTTCTCATGGCTTTACAGATATGGGAGAAGTCCAGATCTACAAAAGAAGATGTGGTCTTTTCTTTAAATTGCGGCACATTTAGTGTTAATCTCCATAGAAAAAGATGTTTTGTCATTGATGTGTGTCATTTGTGTGTGTTTGCATCTAGTTTTTGCATGCATATTTAAGGGTGTTTAGAGCATAATTAAGTGCACTTAGTACAAAGTTTATGCATATTTGTTAATATTTGTACATAATGTATTTAGGTGCATAAATACTATACTAAGTGTTATATTCCATGTTTTAGGAGTGTTTTGGAAGGGTTCAAGCTTATGCGAGGAAGAAATGAGTTAACGGATGAAGGCCGAAAGAAAAGGAATAAAGAAAAGATCATTCTGATCCAGTCGGTCGATTGGTCCGGTCGACCGGCTATGCGCTGAAGCTGTTTATAAATTGCTCGTTTCAGCTCATTTCCAGAGGAGGAACTTTTATTTCTTAAATCCTAATAAACCCCAACCCTTTACCCGCTTCACAAAACACCTTAAACCACCATCTAAACCCTACACCAAGCTAGGATTGAAGCATTAAACAAAGATTTAAAGGATTTGTACAGATTTGGAAGCAAGAATTTAGGAAAATTCTTCTTGTCCATTCTCTATTTCTTGTAAATATGTTGCTAGATTAGGCTAGATTTAGGGTTGATTGTTGTTGTATATTAGATTAAGGCTTTGAATAATGAATTTGTGTAGATCTTTGGCTCTTAATACATGTTTATTTACATAAATTTATGGTATGATTCAATATGTCTATGTATTGGAAATCAAACATGTCTATGTGTTTGTGAAAATGCCTAAGTGAATATGCATGTGTTATTTGTGCTTCAAATGCTCTTATCTACTTATATGGGTGATGTGATTGTGCTTAATCTCATGGCTTTGCTTAGTAGAGTAGGCTTTAGCTTTAAATCCAGCTAATAGGTTAAATGCTATGCTTAGTCGAGTTTAGGTGCTAGTACTTGGCTTTAAATCTAGCCAAGCGGATAAGTTAACCTAGATTAAAGTATCCCTCACCCACGTTAGTGTTGGTTAATCGAGCCTTAATATCACGTAGTGTTTAGGTGCTAGTCCTTGGCTTTAAATCCATCCAAGAGGATAAGTTCTAAGCACGGATTGTGTAGGCTATGAGAGATTGGCCCTTAGCTTTAAATCCAGCTAACGGGTTGAACCACTAGTATTGGTTAAGAGAGCCCCCAATCAACACAATGGCAATAGAAGTCCCGAGCCTTAGATAGACCTCATCTGTTATCATAGCCCAAGTCTTGTTGCAATACAATCGCCCTAGGTCCCTTTCTTCTTTATTAGTGTTTCCTTCCTTAGTTTGGCTCCTTTAAATTCCTCCATAGATTAGTTTTTATTTTCCTTTTTTCGAGCTCCCTTCCATCCCAAAGTAAGTAAACACGCATATGGCTAGTTTAAGGCACCCAAGCACATAGAGACTAAACTAAGATAGCCTCCCTGTGGATTCGACCCCACACTTGCACACACTGTACTACACACGTTCCGTGCACTTGCGGCCCATTTAGGCTTGTGCTCAAATAGCATATCAGTCATCGATTGTCTTCGAATAAGGAGTTATGCTACATATTAAGAGTTGGTTCATGTTGAAGATTTAGTTATTTTCTTGTTTAGATCTAATTTATTCTTATTGATGTACGCGCCGTTGGACGATTTTCCAATTAATGGAATTTTATATTTCTTAAAAAAATTAAATACTATTTTTGATAGTGAGTAAATATGGATTCATTGAGGAAAGTGGAGGTGAATGTAAAGGTATTTGGACAAGTAGTATTGTTTGGTAAAGAGTAATTGGAAGAAACGATAGAATAGTGAAAAAAAACTTACAAATCCACCCAAATACTTGAAATTTTTCCTTCTATATGTGGATGGATTAGTACAATATACTTTATCCTTGTATGTCTTTATATGATCAATAAGTTCTTGGCCCTATTCGGCGCAATTAGTAGATTAGGTAGCAAATAGTTGTCTAAGTGGCAGATAATTATTTGGGTAGCATATAGCTGTTGCGTTTTAGCGATTAGTTGATAGTTGTTTCACTAGTGGATTGTGTTATATGTGTTGGTGTAGTGTTTTTGACAATGGTCAAAGACAATCAACTCAATTTTTGAGTCGGGAGCCAGATGTCGATTAGGTCGGTAATTGGTACCTTTACGTTCTTCTTTTCGAGTAGAACAATGTGGTGTATTTATTTGTCAAAAATGGATTAACAGTGAAGGAGAAATTTGTATGTGATTAGCTAATGGTTGGTGTAGTTGGCTTTTGGGAAATTTACACTTTGCACATAGGAAAGTGCATAAGACTTCCCTCAATTTATATATGGGAACTTCGAAAGGGATGCCAACAAAGCATGAAAAGACAACTATGCATGGGGAAGCTAGGTCCTAGGGACCACCATACACGCGCTCATGAACAGTATGGTCGGGCCGGTCACGGCGCTAAGCGTGGGTGTGGGCCAAGTTTTCACCCGGATATTTAATTTTATGCCTTTTTTGCATTAATTTTCCGTTATGGCAAGAAATCAGTCGAATCCGTTTGCTTGGACGCTAAGCTAAACCGACTTGGTAATTAATTTACAGAGGAATTAATAAAGATATTTTCCTTTCTGGAATGGACCCGAATTAATTATGCATCCAATTTAATACATGTGATTCCTTTCTTTTTACTTCCCTTATTATTATAAATAGCTGACACCTTGATTTAGTATTTTAGTGCTAAAAAATTCTCTTTACAACATGTACGGAAAAGAAAAATCCTTTTCCTGCATATAATGTTAGAGAGAGTTCGCAGAACCAGTTCGCTAAACTTCGTAGAGGAGTGTTACCCATACGAAGGTAAGTCGTCGTATCTTGGGAGGAAAACGCCACACACTCTTTAGCACCATAAAGGGGACGTAAATTTCCATAAGAAGAACATCCTACGTGCCTCGACTATTTTGCATATTATTTCTCCTAAAGTATTTTATTTTTTGTGTTTATTCCGTTGGGGAAATAATATATTTCGATATTATTTATTTTTTATTTTTCCTACTCTAAAACTAACAATCTTAAGGAAATTTATTACTATTATTTAGAGTTCTTTTAATTTTATATGGATTTGTGGACTAAGGTATTATTGCCTATAGTTCCAAATCTAATTGGACAGATTTCTTATTCCCTTTTTGTTTGTTGTTGTCATTATTTTATTGAACGGATTTGGTTTTGAATCGTAGAAAGCTCTGCTATTTGAACTTCAAGAAAATGGTTGGAAACAATCCAAACCAAATTAGAGAAGACCTTGCTGAGGAGGTTGGGAATAATTTTCACATGTCCCATGGAAATCAAGATTATCTCAAAACTTTGAGCTCGACTAGAGAAACGAGTAACGGAAATAAAACACTAGGCGGCAAGCCTATGTTTGATATTGATGGATGGTGGATCTATAAACGCTCTCAATTTTGAGGTGGCAAAATTGGATAATAGACCAACTAACCTCCTTAGGGCTCATTCAATATCTGAGTGATGAAGCTCCGAAGTGGCATGAAAATTCTACCATACAGGAGGTAGAAAGGTTTTTAAAGGCTCAAGAGTGACAGTGTTACAAGATTTTTTATCTTAAGTCACCTGGAAGAGAAGTTATATGAATTTTACTCAATACTTGGAGAATCCACGAAGACGCTATGGTCTGTATTAGAACCTTCGGAAGGAATGCATCCTGATCTATAGAATTAGAGAATAATATTGTAATTTTGTTATTGAGAATATTATTCTAATAAACTATGGTGTGTCTTTGACATGAATAAAAGTTATTGTTGACTTTTATTACTTCTTTTAATACTTAATATTGAGATTAAGTTGCGGTCATTGGCTTTGAGCTATACATGTAATCCTTGGGTAAGAAAATAATATTATTGAGAATATTATTATCTTTTTAAATTCAATTGCATTTGAATAATGATGAGACTACAAGTAAAATAATATTATAGAGATTATTATTCACTCGTGTCTTTCCTGACATAGACAGTTAACAAGATGTTAAGTTTCTTGGATGGGCTGGCCTTCGAGCCTAAGCTACAAGCCTTTGACTAGAAGATAATATTGTTGAGAATAGTATCTCATGTATAATAATGGTAAGAATATTTTGCGATTATTCAAGAAAAAGCTTAATAAAAGAGATTGAACCTAATTTTCCTGGAAATAGGCAATGATATCAACCTGAGTAGATATTGAGACCACTTGTTCGATTTGTATGTCCAAACTGAGAATTAGTCACAGTAAAGATGTGACTTGTAGATACGAAAGGATAAATCCTTTGCGGAAATAACATATTTTGATATATCTTTTATAGCTTGAGATCTATTCTCAATCAAAGATTTAATATAGCCTTAAGGAGCTATAATTAAACTTTATTTCGAGATTAAGTTTGGAGGAAAAGAATAGGGCCTGACTTTTCCAAAATTAATGGTGAGTGGAACTTCAAACCACTATAACATTTACTTATGTTTCACACGGGATATGAAATAAAACCTGTGTACGTGCAACGTAGAAGTAGGATTCCTTCCTTGATACTTGTAATGTGGGGGTTGCCTAGACAGTTCCGTTGGAAATGGATGAGTGAGAGTTTCAAGATAAATGTGCTAAATTACTTGGTGAATACCTTTATCGCTGTCTTTGGTAAAAGCCGGTTGTAATCCAAAATGCAAAAGAGCATTAACGCTTTGAGTCTGCTCAAAATTACACAAAAGTAAATTGGTTATTATAATCACTAGCGCTTGGTGACCATAATAGGCATGCAATTATGCACAACATTATAATGCATTGATTGGCTTATAATGGAGGCTTGTGATTATAATTCAATATGGCTTATAAGTGTAAGAAAGAGTTTGAATGCATTGGTTGGCATTACAAGTTATAAGATTAAACTTCTCATCCGGTCATCCTTTGGACTTTTGTCTTATGACATGTAATATGAAAAAATATATTTTGATTCCTTAAATAGACTTGACATGGACTCTTCAATCTCAAGAATAAATTTTTTGAGTGGAATCAAAATAAAAGTGAACCGTGTTCAGATTGGAAAAGGGATCCTTGGAACTTCTAAACTTGGTCACTTGGAACTGTGCAAGTGAGAGGCGGTAAAAAGTATTTTATTACTTTTATCAATGATTGCACAACATATTATTATATGTATTTGTTAAGATCCAAAGATGAAGCTTTTGATGTCTTCAAATAATACCAAACTGAGGTTGAAAACCAATTGGGCAAAAGCTCAAAATATTGAGAAGTGACAGATGTAGAGAATATGTATATTCCTTTTTAAATCTCATTGCAGAAAAGGGATAATACACTAAACTACGACTCTATATTCTCCTCAACAAAACGATATTGCTGAACTCAAGAACCATACTGATTAATTAAATATCTTAAATTACCTCAGAACTTGTGGGAGGCGAACATGGCTAAACCGTAAATTTGAGTACTCCACAAGAAACTTGGAAAGACTCCCTGTGAATTATGGAAAGACTCTGTTTGTGGTCAACGACCGTCCATGTGAAGACTTTGGTTTAATGTTGGAGTTTCAACTCCTATGGTGGTTGAAGAAGACCAAAATCAACTGGTCACATTTTCTTTTGACTATTAGTCTTAGGACCTAATTTATTGGGCCTTTGAGACGCCGGTTTCATGTAGGGAGTCACTTGGAGAAACCTTTGATCTTTCGATCATAGAAACTACAATTGGTGGACCCAAATGTAGTAAAAGGGATGCGAACTTGTATGAGGAATGGATCTGACTTTTACGTGAGAAAGTGTACCTAGAATTTCAAGAAAGTTATTTCTATTGTTGGGGCTCATGAAAGAACACGGTGAATAATGAAATTAAGTCTATCTGGCCTAACTTTATGAGAAAATCAACCTTTTGGGTGTATATAGATTTTCAAGAAGAAGATAAAGGTTGATAGATCTCTGAAGTCCCTATTCACTAATGTTGAGCATTACATTCATTGGATACAACTGGGGATTGACCAAATGGATGGAAAGCCAAGTCTTCTTAGAAAAGGGAACTAGAGGAAAAGATCAATATGGGAGAATCTCAAAGGTCGAAATTTCGAATCTTGTGATATCTCTTTGCGGATGGAAAGTGTGATCGAGTCACATCTTCAACCTATTTGGAACAAGGTTTTCCAAGACAAGCATGCCTACTGGTGTAGTAATGAATCAAGAGTTATCATGGTTAGTCTATGAAGACAACCCTCTTGAAAGATTCTATTAAACATGCTTTCTCGATTTTTTTTCTTTTATAAATGTGTGTTATAAAGGTGATTTTAGGTGCTACGATCACAAAGATACCAAAACCTGTAGCATTGTTGTGCGGAGGACATACTGGACGAAAGTCATCACTGGAGATGATTAAGTTACTCAAACATCTTTGGATGAAACTACACAAATGAGTAAAATGTGGGGGTAAGGGTACTTCAAGGACAAGGATTCTATCATACGAATAACTTGGATTATGAATAGGATAAGAAGTACACTTGTAATCCAAGGGGCTTACATTGTTGCAAAGGTCTTGAGGTACTGAATATACTCCATGAATCTTAGGGCTACATTTTATGAGATGTCCATCCTTATTAGGAAAGGATAGAGATCTCTATTGGAAGTTAAAGACCTGGAATCCACAAGTGGATTAACTTTGACAAATCCAACTATGGAATCCTTATGAATTTTGAGGCAAAATTGGGAGGAAAGTTTGGTGACTTTAAGAATTCTTAAAGGATATTCCATATTGGCCAAAATAGTGAACATCCACTGTACTATTCAATTGGCAAACGAAACGGAAGCGGTGGGAAAAAAAAGTTCGAGAAAAAGTTCGGATGAGAACAGAGATATGAACGAACCGATATAACCAATGTAACAAAACGGCGTCGTTTTGGAAGACGGCTAGGAAAATAAAGAGACAAAGAGAGAGACAACGTACGCCGTCGTTTCAACTGCAGCGAGCAGGATGACGAAACGTGGAGATCGGCTCTTTTATAGTATGTTAATGACTTAATTGGTCCCGTCACATTTTAGCTATAATGCACTGTGTTTTCGTTCGCAAAAGCAATGAGATACAAGATATTGACGCGTGAAAATAGGGACTTTTTTTTAACAACCCATTTTTAAAATTCTTGTAAAAAATAATCCAATTGGAGTGGAATTTTAAAAAATAACCTTGTCTGATGACGTACTCCCAGAGCACATAATGGAAACTGGGTGTTCGTTTGACCAGTGGAGGCCTATCGCACGTTGAAACCACGGGCCTGGTTGGGAGAAGGGCCCGACGGACGCTGGGCATCGGTTTACTGCAATTCAAAGCCACACTCTGGTCTGAGTTGAATAAGAAGGTCGGAACTACTTCCATTAATTAGAACTCAATTCTATTACACATGGAAAGCGGATTGGACAATTCCCAACCATTCCACTGAGTCGAAAGCATCAAAATATTTAATTAAATGAGACTCAAATGGATCACAAAACCAATTGGTAATTGAATATGAAATTTCAATATTGGAAATATCAAACTACCTATACGATTTTGAGTTTGAAGCATCAGGTGAATTTAAGATCTAAGTTGCTCAGAAAATGGCCTTAACCTTTATTGGTTTTTGGGTTCATTGGAAACGTGAGATTTTGGATCTGTATAGAGGATCATTCTCCGATGTCTTCACTTTTTAAAAGCAAGTATTGTCACTAAAAATCTTATTTAATGACAAAATTATAAAACTATTAAAACTGTCACTAAGAGTTTGATAATCTTTAATGGAGACATTTATATATTTGCAATTAACATAGATCCACATTAAACAATATAATAATAAAAAAAAAACACCATAGCGAATAAACACAGGACAAATATTACCTTAAAAAATAATAATAAAAATAAAAAAAGACAAACACAACTCAAAAGCTCAAACATGGACCATCGATATTTAAAGCAAAGCAACAGTGACAAAACAACGAAGTTTTCGTCTCGGACAGACTCCTACACAACAACAGCAATCAACCATGGTTGAGTGATATGTGTAGGGAATTCTTGTTAGTATGAATTTTTGAGGGTGAGTATTGCCTTGCAAGTGGAGTAGGTATCATTCCCAATCGAAGCAATTGACAAGCAATCACCGTAATCATAGTCTTTGTGTTGAACACCATGAGTTTCCAGTTTGTCATGTACTATATTCCAAATAGAATCACTACTATAGTGACCACTTTCACGGACTTCAGTATATACCTGAAGTTTGTAAAGTTTTCGTTAATAAATCTCCAACAAATAACAAGAACAACAATAACAATAATAAGAATAATAATAATAAGAATGATGCAACATTCTTACTCGGTTTTGATATGGGTTTTCTCTATGAACCTTCCATGACACACACCAGTCACATCCCTTCTTTTGTGTATCGGAACCACGGTACACAACGGCACTGATACAGTCGTTATCAGCACGGTGGAGAAACGCACCCCATTGTCCGTTTTGGACGAGCATGGGATAGGGATCAGCTCCAAGGAAACCTGACCAATCATAACGGCTATAATATTCAACAGTACCCCCGGTGGCATTGTAAATAAGGCAAAGCACTCCACAACCGCTATTGCAATTTTTGCGCAATTCGGTCACATACTGGAGAGCTTTGGTGTCTTTTAACTCTGCATTTATCCACTTTATAGCCACTTGAGCTGTGTCTATTGCTCCTATTGTTTTCCCATCGTACTCGGGTAGTCCCTCCAATGTTTCGGTTGTGATCGGATTTCCAAACACTCCTGCCATAATTTTTACAACTCTTTTTTTTTAATCTGATATGATGATGCTTTTTAAGCTGTGGTTCATTCATTGTCTACGGATGCCACTATTTATACAATACAACAATATTTCTAGGTCGCTAATAAAGCATAGTGGGTCCAACCTGTTAAACCCCACGTGATCTTATCTTAATATTGTTGTAGAATAAATCAATACAATATTTTCGAATGTTTAAATATAGATTAGAATTCTACTTGTATAATATTTTTTAAACTTTTTGAATTATCATGATATAAATTATATTATAAATATGAATAGAAAATAACTTTCCTTCACAACCTAAAAATTTTCATTATGGCAAAAAATTATGGAAATTTTTATTGAAACTTTATTAATTTTTCGATCTATTTTTCTTTGGAATTGGATATCATCTCTGTTTTTTCATTTTTTTCCATTGGACTTTTGCAAGTGAGAGCATCCCAATTTATCCAAAGTCACCAGCTTAAGACATTGAGTGGCACCATACGAACGGTATTAACTTTAGAGATGACAAAAGCATTAATTAAAAGCAAGTGCCAGACTGTCGAGCTAAAAAGTCTGTGTTCTTTAAATTTCCAACGAAGCACAGCACTAGATAATGGGCTCAATATTTATGTGGTTCACGTGGGATAGTACGTTAAAGCTGCCAAATCACAATGGACAATAAATTAACAAATAGCAAGTGCCAGACTATCGAGCTAAAAAGTCTGTGTTCTTTAAACTGCCAACAAAGCACGGCACTAGATAGTGGGCTCAATATCTATGTGGTTCACGTGGGATAGTACGTTAAAACTGCCAACTCATAATGGACAATAAATTAAGTACGTGATAGCGACCGCGTGCGTCATGGTCTGGGACGTGTGCACGACAATAAATTAACAAATAGCAAGTGCCAGACTGTTGAGCTAAAAAGTCTTTCTTTAAACTGCCAACAAAGCATGGCACTAGATAGTGGGCTCAATATTTATGTGGTTCACGTGGGATAGTACGTTAAAATTGCCAAATCACAATGGACAATAATCTAATTATTAATGATTAGACCACAATACCCATACGTGCTTCGTCACGTGGCATTTTTGGATACAGTGCCAACAATTTTTTTTTGGGATAATAATGTGAATTTAACTTTCACAAACTAAATTAAACAAATTTTTATACTCTATTTGAATAAACTCCACAAGCAATAAGGAGCTAGATTACAATGATGAAGCACTTACATTATTAACCAAAAAATTAAGATGGGTTTTGAAAGAGAGTAAATATGGATTTTTGAGGAAGGTGGAGATGAATGTGAAGGTATTTGGACAACAATACCTGTTTGGTAAAGAGTAACTGGTGTAAGTGATAGAATAGTGAAATAATTACTTAACGCATAGCACACACGTGGAAAGGAACAGTTATATATAGTTGTTCCGTACACTCCCGACATTCTTAATTTATATACCTTAATTATTACAATCAGAATATATAATATGATATGTACATGGGTGAACTAATATATATTGCTTTTTATTCCTTCATTGTCTGTCCATGCCTGGTGATTGCACTATTTATACACATATTGTAACGTCCCTAAAAATAGTAGGATATTTTAGTAAATATTAAATTGACTAATAAACTCAATTAGAAAATGTTGAAAAGAAAATAAATAATAGTATTATTAATAGTACTAAAAGAATAATATTTGGGGGCTGGGAAGAGAGTCTTGATAATAAAAGATTTCCTTATAAAATAGAGAGAGGGAGTTTTAACCTAAGCTAAATAGGACTTCTCTAGATACAACTTGCAGAGTAGAAACTCAAGGAGAATATCATAATTGGGAAATTTGTAGGGGTTTTTCATCAAAGAAAGGGGAAAGGTAAGTTGATTGACCCTCACTTAGAGGTATTGATTATCTAATTTGTGTTTATATGTTCATCATTTCGAATTAGCAAGATGATTATGATCCTTGAATTTTTCAAAATTGGTGATAAACAATTTGGGTATGATTTTTATGTGGATATAAACGTGTGTTTGTGTGTGTATATATATATATATATATATATATATATATATATATATATATATATATGAATGTGTATGTGTGATTAGATCTATTTCTCTTATGTGAAGGTTGATTAGATTTGTTAATATATATATACACACACACATCACACATTGGTATGGACTTTTATTGACAGGAGATCTCTAAATTTTAGTTTAAAGGGAAAGCCTATATGAATATAGTTGCCTAGAGCAGTTTCATTTTACACAGCAAGAAGTTTCGTGAGAGCTCAATTCAGGTAATTAAGAAACTTGAAGTACTAAACAAGATAAGTATGAAACTTTAATTATTTAAAGATGCTTTAATTTTGCACTCTATAACAAATAAGGTATTCAACTTTAATTATTCAGAGATGATTTGGATATTTTCAATAACACGACTGCTTAAAGAATCAGTCATTTCTTCATTTATATATATTTTTTCTTTTTGGTGCAAATCATAGGTGGGGTTACTCCTCTGTGTGTAAATTTTTATTTCCCAATAATCCACAACCACGTACTTGGTTTTTCAATCTATAAATACTGTACCCATCCCTTCAAAGCGTTTATTATCAAGTAGTGCCTCCAATTTCATCCATATCTATATATCTATATATATATATATATATATATATATATATAAAAGATAAGATACAAAAATGGGCAAAAACATAATAATTCTCAACGGGGATGAACTGCGGCGTCTTGCAAAGCTGGTACACTACCAGGAAGTCGAGAATGTTCAAAAAATCAATTTCAAGTCCGAAGCCGAGCGACGAAAGCACCTGAACCAGAGCAAAGCTTGCTACAAATCGGCACTGGGGCTATTGGACAATGGTGAGAAGCTGAAAAGCGATTACGAACACGATGAGAAGAAATCTAACGTTGCTCATGAGATCTTCAACTACATGGAATGGACCGTCAACTCTTCGTTCCAGTTTGTGCTCAGTTACAAAGTCCGAATGGACTGCATCGGCAATGCCGTCAAATATTCCCAAACCCTCATCAAAAGACTGCAGGTCTTGGACCCTAATGACTCTTCGGGAGTTCTAAAGCTGCTGGCTGATGCAAAGCAGTATGAGAAAGCTATGGTGGAGCTAGCCAAGGAGCAGTCGCATCCTTTTGTCTCTGGTGTCTCCAGCTATTACAACAGGTTATCCACCTGGATGAAGAGCGAACAGATCACTTTCGAGAGCTTGCTCCTAAGGTTAGGTTTGGCTTGGTTGGTTTGTTATATAGTTAAGCTACCTTTTGCTTGTTCTTCCTGTAACTTGAATCTGCGCTCTCTATTACACAGGTGTGATGCTCTACCATTGAGCTACCACTACAAGCTAACGCTAGACTCATATATATAATATTAACTTAACTATATCTTTTTAATATGAACTTTTTTTGCAGGTTTAAGAACAAGCTTGGGTTTGAAGGGCCTTTCAAGAATCTTGCAGAGAGTGAAAAGACCCAGGTAAACTAATTAACCAATTAAGTAATGATAATATCTAATGATAATATTATGCATGTCAAGATTAAAAAAAAAAATATATATATATGCAGTGATGCGTGAATTTGACCTAGTGATATGCCATTCACATCGTGAGTTCGAGTCACAGAGATAGGAATTCTGAAAAATAAAAAAAATAATTTTTCCTAGGTATAAGTAAGGGTATGTTAAGAGCACGTCTTAACATGAAATGAATGGATGTTATTTATTTATTTTTTTTTAACAAGGTTTTTGAGAAAATACTAGAAGCATCAGGAAGGGGAAGAGCTATAGCAGCAGGAGTGGCGAGATGTCTTGGGGCTGCAGGGGTAGTCTGTCTGATAGCGACTGCGGGCGTCATGGTTTGGGACGTGTACACCTCGGATCACAAGCTGCAGACGGCCGTACACGACACAGTGGTGATTGCGGCGCTGATGGCGGGCGTGTACGTTGGGAGATTTGCGGTGACGGCTCTGTTGGAATGGTTAGCAGTGGATGTTGCAGTGTGTGGGATTGCTTTGGGACCGGTGGGAATATTCGTTGGCTCAATTGTGGTGGCTTCCATTCTGAGTGGATTAGCAGGGTGGGCTGTTGATAAGTTGTTTGACAAGTTTAGTCACCAGGAAGAGTCCCACCCCACCCCGCATCCTGCAGCTACCACACCACTTCCACAACCTGTGGTTGCACCTACGCCTGATGCCAGAGCTATCGCTTATCAAATTGCTCATCGGAGATCATGGACTTGATAAAGTGACTGCTTTATATATTGTATATGTGTGTTTTTCAATAAAAAATATTTTAATTTTATAAAATGTGGATATTGTCAGTAAAAAAATTTAACATAAATTTTAATGACAACATTCCAATTTTATAAAATTAAAATATCCATCATAATACGTATGATATATGGTTGCCATGTGTGATGATTCGGTTTTAATTATGATATGTGTGAATGTAAACCAATAATATATATATATATATATATATATATATATATATATATATGACATGTTAATATATGACATGTTAGCTATCAGATGGATTAAAATGCGACTATCCTTGAGGCACATCGCATTTTTGTTGTATAAATGTGAATTCCTGTTGAAGTCGCATGTCCTTTTTCATATGCCACATAAATTGAATAAAACTCCAAAAGCTTAATTCTTGTTCAACTTCAAAGACATGCAAAAATTGCTAAGAAACAAACAAGAAGAAAGGAGAAATGATTAAAGAAACAGCATTCATGACAGCAAGCACTTCATGGAGAACCTAAGACGCATCAAAAGAAACATTTACATAAAACAAGATCATTAGAAAAAGGAAAAAAAAAATAAACATGCAATAATCATTCTGTACTGGGTAGTGATAATTGAACTGAAAAAATCTAGTTAAAATCGTTCAAGTTTATGGAAATTTGAACATGCAGTAAAAATTGATTAAAAAAAGAGCAATTTCAATATAAAAACTGTGATAAAGTAAAGAGATAGGCCATATGCAACAGGACATATAAAGAATCCATCTGATTCCAGGGTTGGAAAATATAAACTGCAGAGGCAATTGCAATAATTTGATGAAATAGGATTTAATAAAATTTAAGCCAAAATTGAAGTTACAGATCCAAACCTCCAGCAAGACGTGCCGTGGAAGCAGGAGCTGGCATAAGCTATCAATTTTCCTTAAGGTTAGCCCCTCTAAGCATGCATATTACCAGACCATCAAACTAAAGAGGTTTATTCAATCAACTTGCAGACTTTAAAAACAGAGATAAATTTCTCGACCCCATAGATTCAGATATATTGTCACAGCCATACGATGCCATAATATGGCGTACAACACTCAATCATCAGAAAGGCAAAACGTGAAATATGCAAGGAACTAGAACCTATTCAACATCAAAAACATCAACTACTTCGTAAAACATCCGATCAAGACCATTAAAAAAATAAATATAGAAACACCCTTGAGAGATTGTCTTACTGAACTAACTACTCTGGAAATAGCAGAGAATACCCAAATTAATTAGTAGTAAACTATGATAGCCGAAAACATTCATATTTGTCATAGACCTAGTACTAGTGCATCTTCTGCACAACTGAGCCAAACCAGCTCGATATTAGATATAGTGATTTCATTTGCCACAGTTAAAGAGATACGTAAATAGCCACCACCACTTTGGGCAGGTGAAGGGGGTTCAAAATAATTATTAACACCTAATCATCCATACAATGCCATGAACCTATTCAACATAAAAAAAAACATCTGATGAAGACGATTAAAATATATATAATAGTAATTATAAATCAAACCTCGAACGCCCCGGAACAACTTTTCTGCGATTTCTTTACTTTGTGCATACAGTATCTCGCGCCTCCCATCTATATAGAACAAAAGGATTCGCAAGCAAGAGCTAACGAAAGACCACCGAAGCAGCACTGCAGATGCCATATCGTGGCAAACGAAACGGAAGCGGTGGGAAAAAAAAGTTCGAGAAAAAGTTCGGATGAGAACAGAGATATGAACGAACCGATATAACCAATGTAACAAAACGGCGTCGTTTTGGAAGACGGCTAGGAAAATAAAGAGACAAAGAGAGAGACAACGTACGCCGTCGTTTCAACTGCAGCGAGCAGGATGACGAAACGTGGAGATCGGCTCTTTTATAGTATGTTAATGACTTAATTGGTCCCGTCACATTTTAGCTATAATGCACTGTGTTTTCGTTCGCAAAAGCAATGAGATACAAGATATTGACGCGTGAAAATAGGGACTTTTTTTTAACAACCCATTTTTAAAATTCTTGTAAAAAATAATCCAATTGGAGTGGAATTTTAAAAAATAACCTTGTCTGATGACGTACTCCCAGAGCACATAACGGAAACTGGGTGTCCGTTTGACCAGTGGAGGCCCATCGCACGTTGAAACGACGCGCCTGGTTGGGAGAACGGCCCGACGGACGCTGGGCATCGGTCAAAATATTTACTGCAATTCAAAGCCACATTCTGGTCTGAGTTGAATAAGAAGGTCGGAACTACTTCTCATTGTTGAATGTGGCCCGTATTAAATTAATATGTGTCCTTTTCCTTGTAGTATACTGTTTACTTTTCCTAGTAGTATACTGTTTCCTTATCCTTGTAGAATACGGATTAGGATACTTGTGTACTATAAATAGGGGCTAGGACATTGTATTTGGTGCCTTAGGGTTGCACCCCATGGGGGTGTAGAGGTTCATACCTCTTATGGTATGTGTGGTGAGAGAAACCAAAGTGAGAGTCTTGTAGCATTTGTGATCAGTAATATAATTATTCTCTGTTGCCCGTGGACGTAGGCTTCAAAGCCGAACCACGTAATTTCTTGTGTCCGTTATTTCTTCTCGTATTCTTCGTGTTTGCATGTTTTTCCCCAACAAACTGGTATCAGAGCTTAGATATATTTCGCTACTTGAGGGAAAAAGGAAAAATCAAAACTCACTGTGAAACTAAAATTTCTCAAACCAAACGGTGCCTAACTAAACAAAGGTCTTTGTTCGGCGAGGAGTGCTCCGGTGCTGTCTACGTTGAGCGTTGGTGGTTGGAGTGGAAGCTTGCGTCGTGGTCTGGTTCGTGTTTGGGTTTGAAGAACAAGCGAAGAAGATAGAGTTCGCGTGCTCTTGAGGTTGGTTTTTGGTATTCGGTATTATTTTTTGGAAATTGGTTCAAATTTGTAAAGCAGGTTTAGGGTTTGTAGGCTTTGGGTCTTTGGGTTTATTTGGATCGGGCCTGGGTAGTGGCCTTGTCCAATTTTGGCTAGGCCTTGGGTCTTGAGTTAATTAATTTTTTGTTGGGTTTGGGTTCTAGGCCAGAAAAATAATAAATTTTTTTTTTTGGATTTGGGCTTAGTTTAGGCCAAAAGAATAAAAAAAAAATTTTTTTTTGGACCTAGATTTAGTCCTGAAACAAAAAAAAAAAAATTGATTTGACCTTTGACCAGGGTTTACCAAGGTTGACTTTGACCATTGACCATTGACCAAGGGTTGACCGAGTTTGACCAAAGCCTTACCCCACGTTTTTCGACGTGCTGAGTCCGTTTTTGGGCTCTATTTTTCCAAATTCTGCTCCGAAGTACGTGTTTAGGGACGGTGTTGACTTTGACCAACAGGTTTGACTTTGACCGGTGTTGACCAAAGTTGACCAGGGGTGTTCCTAAGGTTTTTCGACATGCTGAATCCGTTTTTGCGATCCATTGAGTCAAATTCCATCCCAAAGTGTGAGTTTTGAGCAAACGAAGATGTCTTCCATAGGTGAAAAGTTTGAAATCGAGAAGTTTGATGGGAGAATGAGTTTCAGTCTCTGGAGGATCAGATTCAAGGCATTTATGACAATGCAGGGACTTTGAAAAGTCATTGAAGGAGTGATCCCGGAAAAGATAGAACGAGCAACGAGAGAAGAACTCGAAGCGAAAGCCTTGAGTGCAATACATATGTCCGTGACAAATGAAGTATTCTTTGGAGATTCTTGAGAAGACGGCTGATTGAGGCTTGGAATACTTTGGTGGAATTGTATGCATCTAAATCTCTCACTAATCGCCTCTACTTGAAGAAGCGATTGTATCATCTTAGAATGAAAGAAGGTACCTCACTAAAACAACACCTTGATGAGTTTACCTCTTATTTTATTGCTTTAAAGGATGTGGGTGTTAAAATTGATGACGAAGATCAAGCTATGATCGTATTATGCTCCTTACCGCCTTCATATATGAACTTTGTGGACACTATGTTGTACGGGAGGGATAAAATTACTTTTGAAGATGTGATTACTTCATTAAAATCGAAGGATCTTCAAACACATATTCCGGGACATAGGGAAAAAGTTTATGGGGAAGGTTTAGTGAGTAGAGGGAGATCGGAGAATAGAGGGGGATCTTCGGATAGAAAGAAAAGCAAGTCAAGGTCAAAATCAAGAGCAAGGAAGCTACGCTGTTTCGAGTGTGGCGAAAAGGGTCACATTAAGAAAGAATGTCCAAGACTGAGAAAAGGAAAGAAAAAGATGGAGAATTCAGCTAATGTGGTGGAGAGTGCTGACAGTGATGGAGATAACTCGAGTAGTACTGGGAAGTTTTGACTGTGAGTGGATCACAGTGGCAAAATCAATGGATTCTTGATACTGGTGCAACGTTCCATATATGTCCTAGGCGCGACTGGTTCTCTTCTTATTCCAAAAGAGAAGGGAAAGTCTTTCTAGGCAATGATCTTTCGTTAAAGGTGGAGGGAATGGGCATCGTAAATAGCAAGATGTTTGATGGTATTACAAGATCTCTCGAGTGTTGGCATGTACCGGAGCTGAAGAAAAACTTGATTTCTCTTCAGCGTTTGGATTCTCATGGATACAAATTCCCAAGTGAGAATGGTGTCTTAAAGGTGACCAAAGGTGCAATTGTGCTCTTGAAAGGGAACTTGACTGGTGGCCTATATATCCTTCAAGGTAGTACAGTTACAGGTGTTGCAGCTGTTACATCCGAGGAGAGTGATAATGACACTATGCAGTTATGGCACAAAAGGTTGGGCCATATGAGCGAGAGGGGACTAACCGAGCTGAGTAAGAGGGATTTGCTTTGTGGACAAAGAACTGGAAAGCTTGAATTCTGCGAGCATTGTGTCTTTGAAAAGCAAACCAGGGTGAAGTTCAGTAAGGGGCAGGAGAACACCAAAGGCACACTTGATTATATTCATTTTGATCTTTGGGGTCCTAATAAAGTTCCTTCCAAGAAAGGTGCCAGGTATTACATCACTTTCATTGATGCATACTCTCGGATGGTATAGGTATACTTCTTAAAAACTAAAGATGAGGCGTTTCTAACATTTGTCGAGTGGAAGACGTTGATTGAGAAGCAGACTGGTAAACAAATTAAGCGTCTTAGGACTGACAATGGGTTGGAATATTGCAACAAAGAGTTTGATGAGTTCTGCAAGAACATGGCATTGTGAGACACCGCACATGTGTAGGGACACCACAACAGAATGGAGTTGCAGAACGCATGAATAGAACTCTGGAGAGAGCTCGTTGTATGCTCTCCCAATCTGGTTTGAGTCAAGACTTTTGGGCTGAAGCCATCAATACGGCATGCTACTTGGTGAATAGGTCTCCATCTAAAGCTATTGAATTGAAAACTCCTTTTGAGTTATGGTCTGGTAAGCCTGCTGACTACTCTCAATTGAGGGTGTTCGGTTGCCCTGCATACGCTCACGTGAAGGATGGCAAGTTGGAGCCGAGGGCAAAGAAATGCATATTTCTAGGCTATGCGTCCGAGAGGAAAGGTTACAGGTTGTGGTGTACAGATCCAAAGTCTCCAGGTTTCCTCATCAGCAGGGATGTTACGTTCAATGAGTCTGCTTTATTAGACCAAGAAAAGGAGAAAGCGATAGCTGATTTAGACCACGGTGTCAAAGAATAGGTGGAGGTATTTTCTGATGTACCAAATGTTCCATCTAGCAATAGTAGCAGTCAAATTTAGCCGACTTAACCAACTGAGGCACATGATCAAAATGTGCTTGAACAATGTATACAAAGATTGCCATCGGCGAGAAAGGAGACAGATTAGAGAGCCTCAAAGGTGCGGATACGCTGATCTTATTGTTTATGCTTTGATCAAGTTAAACAATTGAAGGACATGAGCCAAATTCATACAAAGAGGCCATATCTGGGAAAGGTTCTGCTCAGTGGGTGGGTGCCATGAGTGAGGAGATTGAGTCTCTTCATAAGAATCAAACATGGGAGCTTGTTGAATTGCCTAAGGGACAGCGAGTTGTCGGTTGCAAATGGGTTTACAAGAAAAAGGAAGGTACTCCAGGGGTTGAGGGTCCTCGATACAAGGCACGATTGGTGGCAAAAGGCTATACACAAAGGGAGGGTGTTGACTTCAACGAAGTGTTCTCTCCAGTTGTGAAGCATACTTCCATCAGGGTTTTACTTGCCTTGGTTGCTCTTCATGACTTAGAGCTTGAGTAGCTAGATGTGAAAACGGCGTTTTTGCATGGTGATCTTGAAGAACAAATTTACATGAGTCAGCCGGAGGGGTATGTAGTTCCTGGTAAGGAGAACCATGTTTGCAAACTGAAGAAATCCTTGTATGGGTTGAAGCTGTCACCTCGACAATGGTACAAGAGATTTGACACATTCATGGTAAGTGTTGGATACACAAGGAGTGCTTACGACAGCTGTGTATATCTCAAGAAGCTTCCAGATGGTTCGTTTGTGTATTTGCTGTTGTATGTTGATGATATGCTTATTGCTGCTAAAAGCATGTCTGCAATCGACAAATTAAAGAAGCAGCTAGGTGATAAGTTTGAGATGAAGGATTTTGGAGCAGCGAAGAAGATTCTTGGCATGGAGATTCACAGATATAGAAACGCTGGGAAGCTATTCTTGTCTCAACAAAGTTATATTGAGAAGGTGCTGGAGCGTTTCGGGATGCTTAAAGCTAAGCCTGCGAGTGTGCCGCTTCGCTCACTTCAAATTGTCGGCAGATTTGTCACCTAAAACTGAGGAGGAGGTGGAGCATATGTCTCATGTTCCATACTCGAGTGCTGTTGGTAGCTTGATGTATGCTATGGTGTGCACTCGTCCTGATATTTCACATGCAGTTAGTGTTGTGAGCAGGTATATGGCATCACCTGGGAAAGCACACTGGGAAGCGGTGAAATGGATAATGAGATATTTGCGTGTAATCGCAAATGTAGGTTTGCTATTTAGCAAGATGACTGGAGATTGCGCGAGGTTGGTGGGTTATTGTGATTCAGACTTTGCGGGTGACCTTGATAAGAGAAGATCTCTGACGGGTTACGTGTTTACTCTCTCTGGATGTGCTATCAGTTGGAAAGCGACATTACAGTCTACTGTGGCATTGTCGACTACTGAAGCGGAGTACATGGCAATTATAGAAGCTGTGAAGGAGGCCATATGGTTACAAGGCCTAGTTCGTGATCTTGGACTGCAGCAAGATACAAGTACAGTCTTTTATGATAGCCAGAGTGCAATCCATCTGACGAAGAATCAGATGTATCATGAGAGGACTAAACATATTGACGTTAGATATCATTTTATCAAAGATATTATATCACAAGAAATCATATCGTGCGTAAGATTTCTACCCATGAGAATCCAGCAGATATGATGACTAAGGTGGTTCCAGTCAGCAAGTTCAAGCATTGTTTGGATTTGGTTGCTATTTGCGATGTGGAGCAGTGAGCCCTTAGGGGTAGTTGGCAGCAGGGATGATGGTATGTTGATTAGAGCGAATACGTGCCAAGGTAGAGATTTGTTGAATGTGGCCCGTATTAAATTAATATGTGTCCTTTTCCTTGTAGTATACTGTTTACTTTTCCTAGTAGTATACTGTTTCCTTATCCTTGTAGAATACGGATTAGGATACTTGTGTACTATAAATAGGGGCTAGGACATTGTATTTGGGGCCTTAGGGTCGCACCCCATGGGGGTGTAGAGGTTCATACCTCTTATGGTATGTGGGGTGAGAGAAACCAAAGTGAGAGCCTTGTAGCATTCGTGATCAGTAATATAATTATTCTCTGTTGCCCGTGGACGTAGGCTTCAAAGCCGAACCACGTAATTTCTTGTGTCCGTTATTTCTTCTCGTATTCTTCGTGTTTGCATGTTTTTCCCCAACACTCATTAATTAGAACTCAATTCTATTACACATGCAAAGCAGATTGGACAATTCCCAACCATTCCACTGAGTCGAAAGCATCAAAATATTTAATTAAATGAGACTCAGATGGATCACAAAACCAATTGGTAATTGAATCTGAAATTTCAATATTGGAAATATCAAACTACCTATACGATTTTGAGTTTGAAGCATCAGGTGAATTTAAGATCTAAGTTGCTCAGAAAATGGCCTTAACCTTTATTGGTTTTTGGGTTCATTGGAAACGTGAGATTTTGGATGTGTAATAATAGTATGATTGACCCTCACTTTTGAAGTATTGATTATCTAATTTGTGTTTATATGTTCATCATTTCGAATTAGCAAGATGATTATGATCCTTGAATTTTTCAAAATTGGTGATAAACAATTTGGGTATGATTTTTATGTGGATATAAATGTGTGTTTGTGTGTGTGTGTGTGTATATATATATATATATATATATATATATATATATGAATGTGTATGTGTGATTAGATCTATTTCTCTTATGTGAAGGTTGATTAGATTTGTTAATATGTATATACACACACACATCACACATTGGTATGGGCTTTTATTGACAAGAGATCCCTAAATCTTGTTTTAAAGGGAAAACCTATATGAATATAACTGCCTAGAGCAGTTTCATTTTACACAGCAAGAAGTGTCCTGAGAGCACAATTCAGGTAATTAAGAAACTTTAAGTATTAAACAAGATAAGTATGAAACTTTTATTATTTAAAGATGCTTTAATTTTGCTCTCTATAACAAATAAGGTATTCAACTTTAATTATTCAAAGATGATTTGGATATTTTCAATAACACGACTGCTTAAAGTATCAGTCATTTCTTTATTTATATATTTTTTTCTTTTTGGTGCAAATCTTAGGTGGGGTTACTCCTCTGTGTGTAAATTTTTATTCCCCAATAATCCACAACCACGTACTTGATTTTTCAATCTATAAATACCGTACCCATCCCTTCAAAGCGTTTATTATCAAGTAGTGCCTCCAATTTCATCCATATCTATATATATATATATATATAAGATAAGATACAAAAATGGGCAAAAACATAATAATTCTAAAGCTGCTGGCTGATGCAAAGTAGTATGAGAAAGCTATGGTGGAGCTAGCCAAGGAGCAGTCCCATCCTTTTGTCTTTGGTGTCTCCAGCTATTACAACAGGTTTTCCACCTGGATGAAGAGCGAACAAATCACTTTCGAGAGCTTGCTCCTAAGGTTAGGTTAGGTTTGGTTGGTTTGTTATATAGTTAAGTTACCTTTTGCTTGTTCTTCCTATAACTTGAACCTGCGTTCTTTATTACACAGGTGTGATGCTCTACCATTGAGCTACCACTACAAGCTAACGCTAGACTCATATATATAATATTAACTTAACTATATCTTTTTAATATGAACTTTTTTTGCAGGTTTAAGAACAAGCTTGGGTTTGAAGGGCCTTTCAAGAATCTTGCAGAGAGTGAAAAGATCCAGGTAAACTAATTAACTAATTAAGTAATGATAATATCTAATGATAATATTATGCATATCAAGATTAATATATATATATATATATATATATATATATATATATATATGCAGTGATGCGTGAGGTTGACCTAGTGATATGCCATTCACATCGTGAGTTCGAGTCACAGAGATAGGAATTCTGAAAAATAAAAAAAATAATTTTTCCTAGGTATACGTAGAGGTATGTTAAGAGTAGGTCTTAACATGAAATGAATGGATGTTATTTATTTATTTATTTATTTTAACAAGGTTTTTGAGAAAATACTAGAAGCATCAGGAAGGGGAAGAGCTATAGCAGCAGGAGTGGCGAGATGTCTTGGGGCTACAGGGGTAGATTCTAACAAACAATTCAATTAGTTTTTAGGCAGAGAATTAGTAGATTCTAATAATAGTTGCATGTTTTGAAAACCTATAGATATTAACAATATTTTTTAAAAGTAGAATGTGAAAATGAAAGGAATTAGCATTTGTGATGGCACTTACAATCAAACAGACAGTAGAATTATGAATGGATTTAACCTTCAGAAGCAAATTGGACTCCTTATAAACGATTCAATTATATTTTAGGTAGAGAATTAGTAGATTGTCATAATATTTGCATCTTTTGAATACCTACATATATAGGTAATTTTCTTTAGGTGATTCTTCTAGTAGCAGGATATTAATTGTAATCATCAAAAGCAAAATGTCAAAGTCAAAAGGATCACTATATGCAAATGAAACAGACAATAGAATATATGAATGGACTTAACCTTTAGAGTCAAATTGTACTTTCCTTCGTTTCTTTGACTTTATTGAGCTATCACCCTTTGCCTTCAATAATGCTGCAAAACAAAAATCAAAGAGATGAATGCAAGTTAGCAAGCCTTAAGAAATGAATAATCCATAGTAAACTAAAATGTCAATTTAATGATTATCTAGAATTTACATTCTAACAAACAATTCAATTAGTTTTTAGGCAAAGAATTAGTAGATTCTAATAATAGTTGCACGTTTTGAACACCTATAGATAAGGGTTGTTTTCCTTAGGTGATTCTTCCAGTAGCAAGGCATTAGCAATATTGCTCAATTAGCATTTGTTGTCCAACAAATTCCCAAAGTTTGTCCCTAACTAACCATTGAGTTTTTGTTAGAATTTGAATGGTTAGTCAGCCACGAATTAAATCCCGCTGAAAAATGAGCTATTTTTGAAGTTGTTTTGGAAATGTAGGCCAAAATAAAAAAAAAAAATCTCCAAATTGTTTTACTCTTTATTTGTGACGTCCATTATATATTTCATATTGCATGCAGCATGGTTTACTGCTTTTGCTATCAAGTTTTTTTTTTTTTGTAAATTCTTTTTAATATTTTTTTTCCTCTTATTTGCCCTTTTCCTCCCGCCGGAATTGAACTTTGACTTTGAACATTCAAGAACAATTCAAGCAACGATTGACCCCGGGAACACCCGTTATTTTCAGATTCTATTATGTAGACTAAGGCTCTTTTAGATTGGTTTTCTTGTTTTTCATAAAAAGAATAATGTTTTCTTTAGTAGTTTTATTAAATAGAATTTTTTCTAAAAATGTTAAAATTTTATGAAAAACCTTTTATTTTTTAAAACACTTGACGTCACATCGATCCTTATGGGACGATGAGGATATATATTACCAGAAAGAAGAATAAGAAAATTTCAGTTAAGAATATTCCTCGACCTTCAAAAAGTCGAGCATTTTCAGAATATATATATAGGGAAGTGGGTAAATAAAAAAATAGTGGATAAAACTATAGAAATTTACATACAAGTCACTACTCCCGTTTTTGTATTTTCTAAATTGAATTCGGTTTGCTTAGAGTAAAGTTCCTTCAAAATTTTTGTCTTCTTTAAAATATTCTAAAGAGTTTCTGAAGGCTGAGTGCCCTTTTAAGAAATATAAAACAATAAGAATATTTAAATAACTTTGATTTCTTATTAGATCATAAAAACCCACTTTCCAGAGATTTTTCCCCTCTCTCCTAGATGGAATATCAATTGCAATAATTCAATTGATGACTTATCAGAAATTTATCAAGGTGTTAAGGATGGAATCATTATACATAGAATACACTAATTTTGTCCTCGCATAAGAAGCGATAATAAATTTGATATAGTAAGTGTATAAATGATAATTTTATGAAAATTAAAATAAGAAATAAATATAATTAAACACAATTAAGTTGTCCTAAATTATTATACTTTTAATCTAATGTAATGGAAAAGAGTAAAAACTATTTCTCATTCATTTGATTTCAGCAATAGAAAATAAAAAATGATTTTTAGCAATGAACACAAAAAAGAAAAGACCTTTTTGGATGATCAAAAATTGACACATTATTCATACATGATATCCTCACTAAGGGCTTTTATGGATTGAGATGTTTGGATTTTTCATAACTCCATATCACATATAATTCCATCCAAAAGATTGTGGGGTTGCACCATTTGTCATTATGGTCATTTAATGGGAAGTTTAGAAGTTAAAAAATTTCAAACTTTTACATCCTGATTACATGCTTTCTTCTTCATTCTTTTTTCCTTTTTTTGGGTTTACAAGCTTACCAATTTCGATTAACATTAATTCTGTAAGAAAAACATCATAGTACACTTTTTTACGTACTGATTACATGCTTTCTTCTTCATTCTTAAATATGTAATTTTGATTATATTCACATATCTAATATTTATTTTGCTCTTATTGAAAAATTTAAAATTATATTTAAACTTTTAAAAGTAAAATATAAAAATTCTATTTAATCTGTTTATGTGTAATCATTATTTTCCAACTATTCTTACCTTCCCAATACAATTAAGGGCTTTGAAATTTGGATAACCGATCTTTGTTTATGTTTAATCATTATTTTCCAACTATTCTTACCTTCCCAATGCATTCAGGAATAATTTTTGGATGCAGATGAAAAGATTAGGATTTAATATCTATGCATAATGATTGAAACAAAGTGTAAACGTGGGGACGAAATATTCTTTTGTATTGATCAACTAATGGCTTGTATTACATGGCTTTTGAGCTTAACACATGTATTCATAGATGTGCTTAGTCGATAGCATAACCGACCTTGAGCTTCATGAATTTGCTAACTTGGTTAATAAGCATGCTACACGGTATGGCATTGATGAAGTGGAGATTGAAAACCTAAGAAGATGGAGTAGCAGTGCTTGGACCGAGCTATCAGTTATAATTGACAGAAGCATTTTACATGGATTACTATCTTTTATATTTAATAAAAGCCTTTTTAATGGATTAATATACGGATAGCTATTTGTTAAATATGGTATTGTAATGATGTAACCTTGCTACTTGGCTATGATTATTTTGGAACTACATAGTGTGGACTGCAGAATTGTTGTTTTATTGACAGCAATAGCTGCTGGAAAGGAATCAAATGGCAGAAGACAGTAGAATATATAAATGGACTTAACCTTTACAATCAAACTGAACTTTCCTTCCTTTCTTTGACTTTACTGAGCTATCACCCTTTCCCTTCAATAATGCTGCAAAACGAAAATCAAAGAGGTGAATGCAAGTTAGCAAGTCTTAAGAAATCAATAACAAACTATTGGATTTGAAATGCAAATGATTTTTACTTGGGTAACATTAATTTTGTTCTTAAGTTCATACTTTGAGAATTAATGCTACCTAAGTAAAAATTGGATTACCACAGGTTGCAATTCACATTGAATTCAGACAAATGTCAAAAAAAGAAATAACACATGTTTAACATAATGATAATCAAGAAAAAAGAAATAACCACCACTACCACCCTCACCAAAATACAGCCTAAGACTTAATCATCACCACCATAAAAGAGGGTTTTATTTTTCTTTGGTTTTTGTTAGGCAACAAATGCCCTTCACAACTAAAACACCGTATTCCCCTCTTCATTCTCACGTCCTAGCTTTCTATACCACCGTGCACCATCACCAACAAAACTACTGGGCATATATTAATTTATATTATAACATACATCAATGGTTTACATTCAAAATAATTGTTGATATTCGAACTAAGAGTGATGGATGGTATAATTTTACCATGGTTTAGACTTTGTTGTTTTCAGGCAACCAATAAATTCATATTCCCAATCATAGTCTAAATCCATTGGTTTTCTGCAATGCTCACATCCCATCACATAGAATTGTTGGTCTTCATCAATGAGCTCTAGTTTCTCTTGAACGAAAAACTTATTCAGTTGCTTATTGAAGTGGAGGGTAGGGTGAGAAAGTGGTGAGGAAAAAATAGATTAGAATTATTATGGTTATTTTAAAAAACAATACACATGTAAAGGTTGTAGGAAAAATGAGTGAATGCATAAGAGACCTTTCCTGCTCGTGAAGAGAAGGAATATCAACACAACAAATGTCAAGTTAATATCCTCAACTAAGACGATGAGAAGCCACAATTTCAGTAGCAAATGAAATCAAGAAAATGAAAACTAAATGAAAATGAAGAAAATGGTAACTAAATGAAATCAACTCAGTTATAGAGAAGATAGTTGAATCTGCATAAAGATTACAGGAAAAATGAGTGGATGACTGCATTCCCTAAACTACATTTTCCCAAACATCCAAGTCTCTAAAGTAAAGACAACTTCTTTTTGTTTTCTCCTTACACAAAGCACGCATCAGGACATCTACAAAGATTCTACATATTAGAATTATAAAACTGGAGCACTTTTCATTAGATACTGTATAGTTGTAGGACATATTTTGAGCAAAGATTGAAGCTTTCTTGGGGTGAAATATATTGGAGAAACAAGACAATTGAGATATAAACAAGTTAAATGTCAAGTGGGTGCAAAAGAATAACTTAGATCCATGAAAACGCAAGTTCATTGTGGTTAAAAGTTTATATCTTTTAAGTGTTTTCCTTGTGATTCTTGCCATGTCATAAACTGTAACAATATACATAGTTGCTGCAGCTTAAACTCATTGAGAATTGATTTTCGAAAGCAACAAAACAGGGGTTCTTATCGTTGTGACTCAATTTTCAGGCTTACAAATATACATGTAAAGTCAGAAGCTAAGAAAGCTGACCCCCTAGAGTGCCTCTTGATTTCAGTTTTCTTGAGCTTACTTCAGACGTAAGCAATCCTCTTAGCTGCAGCGAACATTAACCTCCCAGTTTATTTTCAGTTATTATCTTAGCAAAAGAAACAGGTCTTTGCATTCTAAGACACTCAAGCAGGTAGGTGCATATTCTTGCAAGTGTAAAGTTTCTTTGTGCTTTTATCTGTAACTATTTCTTGTGTTTCTACTGTAAGTAAGATTTTGTACTAATCTGTATTTGCTACTATTTTAATTTGCTAAACTCCACACTAACCACAAATCTCACAGCATATAATAATCACCTGCTATTGCATACTCATAGCAAATGTATATAATATCTTGAGGTTTATCTCAATATGCACGTAGGATTCACGCGTATGAAGTTAAACCATCCAGTGATCATTTGTCAAACTTTATCTTAATGAGGTTTGAGTATTCAAGATTTGCAAATCTAAAGTGTTCGTTATATTCAGCTCAGCCCCTCGTTGGCAGCATATATCTAGAGTAAAGTCAGCATTGGGTTAATGATAATTTATTCAAATTGGAGTTAATGATAATTTATTCAAATTGGAAAAATAAAAAATACATTGACTTTGTTTTCTACTCACATAAATACACACATGCATTGCTCCAGCACACACCACTAATTGCAGCCACATACACTCCACATCTCATAAATAGAAAAACCACTTATCTCACACTCTCAGTGACACATCCATTTCTTAAGCCGTTTCTTATCATTCACATTGCTTGTTTGAAGAAGGAGATGACATCTCAATGTACTCGTGTCCAAAGCAGTAGACAAGTGTCGAGAATTTCAAGACCAACTTGTCATGATGCAGCAAGCATGTTAACAAAGCAGCTTGCATGTTCGCAAGTGAGTGCAAAAAATTAAAAACAATAAACATAACTCAATCAAAGCAAAAGAAAATGAGGAAAGTCAAGTTTCTACTGAACAAGTTTGCTTAGCGGCAGCACCGAAACATTTTTCTGCAACCCAGGATAGGAAAGGACTTTAATTTCGTTCTGCATTTTTTCTTTCTTTTGGTATAAACAAAGATGCTGATAAAATTTGAGATTCTTTTTCTTCTCTTTTCAGTTTTTTTCTTTGTTATTCATATTGCCTTTTTCCTTCTCCGTGAGGAATCGATGCTTCACGGTTGGTTTTATGATTTGCATGTGCATTTCTGGCGATGTAGGGAGAAGAAAAACGGGGCAAAAATCTTCACATTCAAATGCATAATAGAAAAATTAATTCTTGCTAGCATCAAGGCTACAGAGAAGTCATGTAATTGCAGTGACAAACCATGACTCCATCTTCATATCCAAAATGGTTTAAATCACCTCGCAATGTAGACAGCAATTTCATCGAACACCTTGCATTCACTCACATATACAAACATGCATATCATCGAGCACACATGAAACGCCATCATATCGCAATCCACAATCTCAATTTTAAACTCAAAATTAGCTGACTATTTGGATTAGCAACCCAAAATCCAAGGATATTCATATCAATATATACATATACACACACATGCAGATAGCGACTTACCATTCCAAATGCAAAGCTTTTCCCAGACTCTTTCTCTGTTTGCATGTTCTGCAAGGCCTGTGATTCTTCTTATCACTTCCACCATCATCAAACATCATAACGTGGCACAAAAATAGCATGGAATTGGAGACGTGTCGACCTTTTCTTCTCTTGGCACCAAAGCTGTGTCACTTCTGATTTGGGTCTGACTCTTTGTTTTATTCTGCAGAATGCAAAACTCCTCCTTTTTGTTTTATAGCAAAACGGCAGAAAGCAGAATGCAAAACTCCTTCTTTTGTTTTATAGCAAAACGGCGCCATTTGTGCCAAAACCAAAAAAGCCATCCTCTCTTTTATATATAAGTAATAAAATAATAATAATAATAAGCAGATTAAAAATGAAATACCATTTGAGAATTGTAGGAGGGGATTTCACCCCTCCTTTGTCAAGGACGAGACTGGTCTCCATAAGTCAACTCCTAAAAGTTCAAGGCATCATCTTCCCTTCCTTATATAAATCTATTCAAAACCCCTTCAAGGTATGCATTATCAAACACTCACCAAAACTTTGTCAAATTTTCATTTATCACTGGCACGTAAATTCCTAACTTGTGCGTCAAAGTGCATCGGTACCACATTGGTGCCCCCATAAACCTTCACGCACTTGTTCTTTGCAGGTGACATCTGCTAGGACCAGCCCCATCATCCTTGGACAGGCTTTTATCATAGCAGTTTCTGAGACCAAACAAGAATCACATTTGATGGAATGTAAATATTAATTTCCAAAAATTTAAAAAAATAAAAAATTGTACAAATGCTTTAATGACCTATTTGATGAAATTATGAATTTATGATATAATCATAGCTTTTGAGCATTGAAATCTAGAATTTTCTACTTCTACCATATGGATGAGAAACACATTATAAAAATATATTACAAGACTTGAGTTTAAGCCAAAAGTGAAAATATGTCGCTAAATTTATGTAACCACACGTTAACAATGTTTTTAATTACTCTTATCACTATAGATATAAAAATAAACAAGTCATGTGATAAGTATGAGGTGTTAGAACTAACATTTTCTATATAGCTTAAAAGTTTTTCAAAATAGAAAGTAATTAGAAAAGTTTTTTTTTTCCTACTCGAACCGAAAACAATATGTAAAAAAATGATACAAACTTGTAATTTAGTCAATCTTTTTTTTCCCGATTCCACATCTGCTTTGTCAGTCTTTTTTTTTTTTTTCCCAATTCCACATATGCTTTATCAATATTTTTAAATTAAATATCTTTCCAAAATTTTTTATTTAAGTAGGAGAATATAACACACATAAAAAAAAAAAGAGAAAGAGAAAGAAAGAGGTTAACACCCATTGAGTCCTCACATAAAACTCTTATCTTTGGTATGCTCTCTTTGATTTATTTATTTATTTCGTGAATTAATATGAATTTTTCAGAATTTTTACGAATTTTTTGCTATTTTTCCCTATTTTTCTCTATTTATTAAAAAATAAATATTTTTTTCGGGAAAATTTTTTTTCTGACCATCTAGCATTCATCCTCGTGCCATAAGGAGCATTTTGGTTATAAACATCATGGGGTTTTGAGGTGTTTATAGTTAAGAAACCCCATTATGAATCTCCAGCAAAATGATGTACACTGCTGGCACTTGAGTTTTTGTTCCTAAGTGTATTATAGGGGGGGTGGTGTCCAGCAGCCTGGCTAAGGCCAAGGCTGGCGCCCATTGGGGGCCTTATGGGGGCATTGTTGCCTAGCATGCGGGTGAGTGGCATGGCTGTTTGAGTGCTCAACCTTGTAGTTCCGTGAAACGAGCTTTGTCTACTCGTGTGCTAGGGGCCGTGTCCCCCGAACCCTGGCGGGCCCGGCCCGTGCCAAGGCCCGGCGTGCTGGAAACGTGACCGACGACGCGATGCGACCAAGTATCCTAGCACCCCCCTCGCCTATGCTGTTGTTGAGCGACGAGCGCCTCGTTGCGATGAGACAAGAACATAGGTGTCCACAAGCATCGCGTATCCCACGAGAGCACTCGTGCCTCGTGGGCGTCGCTCGAACTCCGTGTTGCCTGTGGGTTCTTGTTGGGGGACTGTGGGAGACGATGCAATGCGCGAATCACCTTGCACACGCGGCCTTGGCCTATATTGTCGTGGTGATCCAAGCACCGGGCGTCTAACGGGCCGTCTTTCCGTGGGTGCCCCAAATTCCGTGTTGCCTGTGGGTTCTTGCTGGGGGACGGTGGGAGACGATGCGATGCGCGAATCACCTTGCACACGCGGCCTTGGCCTATATTGTCGTGGTGATCCAAGCACCGGGCGTCCTATGGGCCATCCTTCCGTGGGCACCACAAATTCCGTGTTGCCTATGGGTGCTTGCTGGGGGACGGTGGGAGACGATGCGATGCGCGAATCACCTTGCACACGCGGCCTTGGCCTATATTGTCGTGGTGATCCAAGCACCGGGCGTTCGACGGGTCGTCCTTCGGTGGGTGCCCCAAATTCCGTGTTGCCTACGGGTGCTTGCTGGGGGACGGCGGGGGACGATGCGATGCGCGAATCACCTTGCACAAGCGGCTTTGGCCTATATTGTCGTGGTGATCCAAGCATCGGGCGTCCTACGGGCCGTCCTTCTGTGGGTGCCCCAAATTTCGTGTTGCCTATGGGTTCTTGTTGGGGGACGGTGGGGGACGATGCGATGCGCGAATCACCTTAGACACGCGGCCTTGGTTGTTGTTGAGCAGCGTCTGGTTCGTGTTACAAGCCGTGACGCAACGACCTTGGCCTATATTGTCGTGGTGATCCAAGCACCGGGCGTCCTACGAGCCGGGCTCTGGTTGGCACCCAAATTCGACTTTTCCCTATTTCTAAGAATGCTTCGTGCCTAGCGGTGCATGTTTGGGCCTCCTCGCTGGTGCTGCTTGCTTGAAAGGCTTGAATGGCCTTGATGGTGGGCGGTTTGGCTTGGGGGACTAGGCAATGTGAACGTGCTGGCGCGTGAGTGGTGGTTGGCTTGCATGGGTAGGTTGGATCCCTGCTGGAGCAGCGACGTCCTACCGTGCTTGCCTCTTCATTATCGGCTCAGGTGCTTACTTTGCACCGGGCAGTTTGCCGGTTTCCTGTATTGCATACCCACAAAGAGGGCATTCTAGAGTCGCATCGTCCCGCTTTCGCTCGACGTTGCCTGTCATTGGTGATGTGGGGTGAACCCCTAGGCATCTTCCGTGTTCCACGTTGCTCACTTTGCCTGGTGCTGCAATTTTGGCCCATGATTGGTTGCTCGAACTCTCGGATGCGGCACACCACAAGGGTATGAGGTCTCGACCTCCTTTTGCCCGAATCAAGCATTCATCGCTAGTCGTGAACGACGATCGTGCAGTTGTCTTGGATCGTCAGCCCCACAAGGAAGACGCGTCTCGTACTGCCACGGCGTCGGTGAGGAATGCTACCTGGTTGATCCTGCCAGTAGTCATATGCTTGTCTCAAAGATTAAGCCATGCATGTGTAAGTATGAACAAATTCAGACTGTGAAATTGCGAATGGCTCATTAACTCAGTTCTAGTTTGTTTGATGGTATCTACTACTCGGATAACCGTAGTAATTCTAGAGCTAATACGTGCAACAAACCCCGACTTCTGGAAGGGATGCATTTATTAGATAAAAGGTCGACGCGGGCTCTGCCTGTTGCTGCGATGATTCATGATAACTCGACGGATCGCACGGCCCTCGTGCTGGCGACGCATCATTCAAATTTCTGCCCTAGCAACTTTCGATGGTAGGATAGTGGCCTACTATAGTGGTGACGGGTGACGGAGAATTAGGGTTCGATTCCGGAGAGGGAGCCTGAGAAACGGCTGCCACATCCAAGGAAGGCAGTAGGTGCGCAAATTACCCAATCCTGACATGGGGAGGTAGTGACAATGAATAACAATACCGGGCTCAAAGAGTCTGGTAATTGGAATGAGTACAATCTAAATCCCTTAACGAGGATCCATTGGAGGGCAAGTCTGGTGTCAGCAGCCGCGATAATTCCCGCTCCAATAGCGTATATTTAAGTTGTTGCAGTTAAAAAGCTCGTAGTTGGACTTTGGGTTGGGTCGGCCGGTCCGCCTCAGGTGAGCACCGATCGTCTCGTCCCTTCTGCTGGTGATGCGCTCCTGGCCTTAATTGGCCGGGTCGTGCCTCCGGCGCTGTTACTTTGAAGAAATTAGAGTGCTCAAAGCAAGCCTACTGTAACGCTCGGCATATTTTGGCTCTTCAATTTCTGCCTTGCCAAGATGATGCCCTGGTTTTGGGCCTAAGTTGGCCCAGTTTTGGGGCTTGCATTGCCCCTTTTTGTTGCTAATCACGTGGCTGAGGAGCAGGCCCATTCTAGGAGCCTTCTAGAAGAATTGGTGCTTGAGTTTTGGAGGGAAAATAGCTGGCTCCTACCTAGCTGCCCAGCCCCTAGCTTGCTGCCCAAGATGTCCCAGCAGCTGCCCAGGAAAATGAGAGGGAAAACCAGCTGTTTTATTGTAAAAATATCTTGTATTTTGTATTGTACATGGATATAGAGAGATAGGCACATAGAGAGAGCAAGAAGCTCTATACATAATTGTAAAGCAAACTCTCTCAAGGAGAATATAGTGATATTCTCGCCCAGCTCTTCTCTGCCCCTTTTCTAGCATTCTCCAAGCTTGCAAGTCATATTATTTGTGCTTGGTAACCTTGGTGCAGCCTCCATTTAAAGTCCAGACTTTGCTGGTTCAGTGGCTATCCACCCAACACTCATTTCGTGGGCCTTTTCTTGGTGAGGTGTTGAGCTCGTGCTTGGCTTCCAACACTCCCATTTTTGTTGCTGATCTCTGATAACCTCAGGCGAGCTTGGTCAGCCCTTTGCTTGGCTAAGCGCCGCACGGTGGTTGGGTTTTCCATACTCAAACTCTAATCCCGTGATAGATGGTATCAGAGCCAAGTTCGCTTGG
>JAPTOF010000025.1:7427500-7430000 GCA_028554755.1 Cordia subcordata | reverse complement strand
TTTTTGGAAATCTTCAGACAATGAAGTCTCGAATTTTTCCCATAACAATTTTGGATTTGCAGGCGCACAATTTACCAAAATAGTTACAAAAAGCCTTCGCAAAGAGTAAGGCATTTGGTAAAGTGCAGCTTCTTCCATACAACGAATCAAGTTCTCATCTGCGTCAAGAAGGCCGTACAACATTGTAGCTTTATGAAATGTGGTACATTGTTTTCCATCAACTTTTGTAAGAGCTTGAAAAGAGGTAGGACCTCTAATGTTAGCTAAAAGAAGTCATAAATAGTATCTTTCACCTTCAGAAGGATTGACGGTTACCATTCTACCAACAACATGTTGCTTTTTTCTTGATGTCCATTCTTTGTCTTTTGTTGACCAACAAAAATGTTTTGGAAATTCTACATAGAGGAGTCGTAATTGCTTTGCCTCAGCATTATATTTATTCATCAAAAAGAATTGTGTTAGCATTGTCTTTCTGTTCATTGGATTTGATATCACATGTTGCAATCTTTGTGTTTTTCTAAAAGAAACAAATTGTTGATTTTCAAGATCAACTTGAAGGGCAATTACTGGAGGATATATGTTACTTAGGGGAAAATGATATATTCTCCACATAGCTTCTGGTGCAGCTATCCATATTGCTGATTGGAATTCTTTGATTTCATCTAAATTGTCAGAAGAAGATGTTTCCTCAACAACATGATATGCTACTTTATCAACTCCTTTATATATATATATATATATATATATATATATTTGTAAAGATATTTCACTAATTTGATATCAGAACATATTTCAACACTGATGTGACAATCAAATTTTGCCAAAATATATGGATCATATGGAATAACCCATTGATTATTTAGGTTAACACCTCAAACTTTTATAGTTCTTCTATCATCTCTTCTTCTGTAGTTTGGGTAGAAATTTTCTCCATGAGATGTGGTAGTGCAAAACTTTTTAGGATAATGATTTTTACAATATCCATTTTTCATACAAACATTATTTGGGTTGAATAATCCATAGGGACCGTGCATCATATGTTTTGCCACTAATGCATGTAGATGGGGTTGTTTTGTTTCGTCTGGTAGTTCAGCACTTATGTACATATCATATATGTTTGAAGAATTTAGTTTTGATTCTAGTGCCAAGATAAGTAACATGTGGCAATGAGGGAGTCCTCTTTTTTGAAATTCTATTGTGTAAACATGCGCAACTGGATGCCCAAAAATTTCTTTATTCAAAATGTCATGTTTAAGTTCTTCAAGTTTGGCTCGAAATATTCTAACAATTAGATCTGGTCGATTTTGAGCTTCTTCACCTGGAAGCAGATTACTTTTGATTTCTGGCCAATTGGGATTGCAAGTCATTGTGATGAAAATATTTGGTTTTCCATATCGACCAACCACTGTCTTAGCATCGAAATATAGTTTTTGCATATTTCTTGGACCCCCTATGAAAGAAAAAGGAAGAATAATTCTTTGACCAATTTTGCCTGCATCCCCTTCTCCTTGTATGGCAAGACTATCTAGTACTCCCTGTAATGACTCAATGCGCAGCTCTTTTTGTTTCTGTTGATTTCGAAAGAAATCAAGTCGAGTATTTTCCATTTTCACATACAGGTCAACAGAGTATTGTTGGAGTAGGCGTCCTGTATGCAATAGCATAGAAAGATCATTTTCTTTGATTTGAAGTTTGTAGCAGTAATATTCCCGATATGAAACGTTTGTGTGTTGCTTCCTTCCTAATTCGTTAACTGTGGGAAGTAAAAATTCACAAAAATAAAGAAAATGTTTAAATAGATAGGGTTAACAGTAGGGGTAATAGAATAATGTAGGTCTTGAGAAAAGATGTATTAACCTTGATCTTCCAAGTTCAGAATTTCAAATCCAGTAGTACTATTGCTTGGACTAACAAGATTTTCACCTTTACAAGTTCCGACATTTGTGGCATTCGAAGAAATTACCAACCGTTGAATGTTGGAATGCCATCCCGTCTCACCACGTGGAAATAGTAAAGGATACTGTAAAGGATCATAACACCTATAGTAATGTTGAATACTATAAGTGTGTCTTCCTTCAGTGTACACTTTGATATCTCTAGCTGTTGATTGAGAGTCGTCATCGGTTTCATTCCAAATTGCATCCACTTGCGAAACTGAGGGGGTATTATAAATCCTTTGATCTAAATTTGGATCTTCTCGAATCACAATTCTGAATTCATCCAAATTAGTGATGTCTTTCAAATTTCGAAAGAATCGAGCATACAGATTTTCTGCTAAAACCTCCATGATAGTGGAGACAATTTGTGGATTCAACCTTTTTTAAGCTCCCAATCGCTTAGGCAATTCATGTTCAATGCCAAGGAAGTAAAGTTGTAAATTAGATTTTTCTGCATCTGATGAAACAAGTTCTGGCAAAAAGTGGTAAACCTGACCTTGTACTCTAAATGTGTAAACACCTCTATCTCTACGACAAAGTTTTTTGTCATATTTGACTCCAAA